>JAKOGI010002070.1:25000-146270 GCA_029747015.1 Carnegiea gigantea
AAATAGAGAAGTTGAAGCTCTTATACATATCACTTAATTCTTTAAAAAAAAAAGGGGGACATGAAAGAAATTTATTCCAAAACAATAACCTCACTAGGTACACCACATTGTGCTTTAGGCGTTTGGCATTTCCATGCTTAGGGGACTAGCTATTCATTCCGATGATGGTCCTCTAGCAAAGAAAAGAAATAAATAAAGCCTTGACAATCATATATGCAACTAACATATCATTTAGAATGACAAAATTCAAATTTTAAAAAATTCCTTTTGACTTGAAGTGCCAGCTAAAGTAGAATTCTCATTTCCTTTTAGCAGAAGATTTGGTCTACCACCACCATTAGCAGATTGCTCATAAATAGGAGTCTCTCCACCAAGAGAAAGATAACCATTTTTTATTTGATAATATGATGGATTTGACTTATCCTAAGGGATAAAAAATGTGAAATTATTATTACACAATGGCGATTGTATTAAAATACATAATTTATCTGTAGCTAGATATATTTTTGTCATTTTTTTTGTTTACTAGGTTCTTCATTAATATGCTTTGATGAACCCATTACTGCACAACAAAGATTTTCTTATAATATCATTCAACATTCCTATAGTATCAATATAGGCCGACAAATTCGAATCAACATTGGCATCAATATGGCTTCCACTACACGGTTCCAAAATATACAGCATGAAAATTTATTCCCCATGATGCACCCATTCTTTGTAGCTTAGCAAAAATTTGTTGAACATGAGATGATGTGTCACAACATCTCTAGTAAACCAACATTGACGTCCAAGCACACATCGATTACATCGGAAAACTATAATGTTACTACCCTCAGCATTAGCAAAAGGGACATCTAGAAAATTTTCAATTCCACTTATAAATTCTACCGATCTCCAATCCATATCAATCAAACTTTTCTCCATTTCTATCATGAGTAGTAAGAAAAAAAAGTAATTATTTCAATTAGTAAGAAAGTAATTGTTTCAATTAGCATCAGGACTCACATGTTCAATCCCACTCTCGAGGAAAAGAAACCATTGACTATGTAATAGCAAAAACCAAACCACATGCTGAAAGAGCCAGAGGCATGTGATAGATTACTCAAAAATAACATAGCATTATAGAGAGAACAGTTCCTCATTAAGATTGCACTCTTCATTCATAGAGAATTTTTAGTTTTTTTTTTTAAACAAAGGGAAATCTTTCTTGCATCCTTGTAAATTAATTGATAGTTTTTGTAGTTGTAAGACAAGATAATTACATAGCTAGGTCTCAATGAAGCATTGAAAAGATGCATAATTATAAGTATGTTGGACGCAGGACTAAATATCAAAAATCTACAAATGGTGCCAGGCAACATTGAATAGGCATTTGATCACATTGAAACCTCATTATAGTAAATCTTATAAGATTGGATAGTTGGGGATAAGAATGAGATATCAACAATATGCCACATACTTAAAATCATGAAAACACTAAAGTGTGTTGGCTTTCAAAAGTCCAGCCACTCTAGTGTTAGTTAGAACTGGCAAGAGTACTATTCTTCTAATGTGACTACACTTGAATAGTGGCCTGTAAAAACATCCAAAAGAAAAGAAACAACACGCGAGAATAGAAAAGGATTTATGCTGATATGTACCATGTCTATCATGTTGTGAACAATGAAGTTACACCACACAGTGGAATATATAGACATGAATCGAATCTTAACATTTTGTCTCCACTATGTATAGCAACACACAAATAAGCTTTAAGAAGTATGGTTACAACACACAAATAAATCGTATAAAATTTTTAATTCCGAGATTTAGAGAAAGAGGGTGATTGCCCAAGTTGAATCTACTGGAATCCCCACCACCGGCATCCGTACGTCGTAATCTGGTTGGAATCTCCTGAACTAGAGAGGACGAAAAGTAAAGGAGTGCATGGGATGAAGGGGCCGAGCAGAAAGAACACCCAGCAATAGCATCGACGGAACCCTCGCCACTGAGCAAAACAAACACCAAGCAGAAATGCCACACAACGAGGACGAGCAAAGTAGCAACAGCACCATTAGGGTTCTGTGAAGGGAGATGAAGTGTGCGCATGGACGTTTGGGCAAGAGCAGGGGAGATCGATTAAACTCTCCTCCATTGTTTTGGTTAAATTCAATGGTCATTTAACTTAGCAGTTTCACTTAAAATACGTTTCACAAAATTTAAGAAATGGCTACCACACTTAATATACACGATAAGTGTGCCTCTTCATAGACCTGGTAAAACTGACCCAAGATCCGAAACCCAAACTGAACAACCCGGACTTATACCTGACCCGACATCTAAAATAGGCTCACCCAAATGTGGACCTGAAGACTAAGTTGACCCAAACTGATCCACAACCGACTCGAAATTTTCTACAAAGTTGCTTATTTTTGCATGACAAGCGTATTGAACCAAAAAATCGGTTGACCCGAGTTCGACATGAACTGAAGTTCACCCGACCCAAACCAAACTAACTCGAACTGTCACTTAACCCAAAACATGACTGACCCAAACTTAACCCAACCCGTATCCGAATCAAATGACCCATTTGCCAGGTCTACCTCTTCATGAGATACAAGTCTCCACGCTTAATGTGCATCGACATATCTTAATTAGTTACTACCACTCTTATTAGAGTGGTCATGTTTTGCAACACTTACTGTGTGTGGGGATAATTTCAAGTGCTTATTTTAGCTTATTTTCTCACTACACTTAGTCATGTACAGTTAAATATGAGTGGAAGCATGACCTATTTTTGTAGTACCCTTTTCTTTCCAGGCTGACCCATATATTTCTTTATGAAACTTTGGTGGTGAGGAACAACGCATCTAGCCCATTATTTGTGTTGCACTAAGCTACTTCTTATGCTAAATTATTGCTAACAGAAACATGAACCTTTTTTATATAAACCTTGATGGGCACCACCTTACAAAAACAATTGATTAGCAATTAAAGCAAATAAGGCATAAAAAACCTAACATAAGATAGCTATCTAAACAGATGCATATCACAAAGCGGGCATTCCCTCTCCTTAATCTTTTTTCATATAAGTGTACTCCTTAGTTTGAGGTGGAGATCTTGACACATAGAACATTCTAGTGTTATGCAACCATCTCGACTGCAGATGCCTCTACTTGGCACTCCTATCGCCACAAGTGTGCCACCACTTGATGTTCCAAAAGCGTTTGTGCTATCATGTTGAAAAACGACTTTCTACACCATATGATGGTGACACTCATATTAGAACATCATCGCAGCATAATGTTTGGCCTCATAACTAGATATATTAAAAGGAGGTGAACTTATTGGAAGTGCTCAAGAAGCCAAATCTGCAAAATAGGACACAATCCCTTGCCAGTACTCGAGGAAAAGGAATGACTAAACAGGATAATTCAAACCGAAAGTTTCAAGTAACATAAAGATTCAACTTTTCCCGCAAAGAAAGCCTTAAAGTCATTGTTGATCGTAAATAATGTCATATAAGCACATTATTGTGTCAGCAAACGCGATGTACATGCAAAAGTAACCCATTAAGGCTTGCGCCACCACAGAGATTACAAAATTAAATTTGTCCCTACTCACAAGAGAAAAATGATTGATATGACCAGAAGCAAGGGTCATTCACCCTTCTAAGATAGATAGTCATGCTTAGACTCAAAAGCGAATCGATAAGGAAACCCTGTAAGATTTACGACTCACCTGTTGCTTCCCTTGGCAACCTCCTCCATCAACAAGACTAACCAAAATTACACAAAGGACAAATGAGTCATGGGATTCCAAAACTCAACAATAGCAAAGATTAATTTACGGTCGGACTTTGGTTGCTTCAATTAGACAAAAAAATTTATTTTTAAACATCTCATAGCTTTTGGTCTTCTCCTCATAATGTCTTCTCGAAATCACCTATCTTCTTAAAGAAAACCTTTGATGACAAGGCCTAAAGCTTGCCGTAAGATGTCAAATATCAACTAGGGAATTACCCAGTATTTATAGCATGTAAAATCTTGAAGCCTATATGAAAACCTACTTCTGCGCTTAATTATCGCCAATAGAAATATGGCCTTTTTATCTAGATCTTGATGTATAGCACATTTCTAAATCAATTTATGAGTAATTGAAGCAAATAAGGCATAAAAACCTAACATAAGATAGCTATCTAAATAGATGCATAGCACAAAGAGGGCATTCCCTTTCCTCAATCATTTTCATGTAAATGCACCTCCTTATTTTGAGGTGGAGAACTTGAGACATAGAACATTTGTGCGTGCCTCTACTTAGCAGTCTTATAGCCCCAGTACGCCACCACTCAATGCTCGAAAAGCCTTTATGCTCTAATTTTAAAAAACAACTTTCCACATGTTATGAGGTAACACTCATATGAGAGCATCGTGACAACCTAATGTTCTGGTTCATAACCAGATATATTAATAGGAGGTTAACTTAGGGGCAGTGCTCAAAAAGCCAAATCTGCAAAATAAGACCCATCATTTGCCAATAATTGAGAAAAAAGAATTACCAAGCAAGACAATTCAAACCTAAAATTTCAAGTAACCAAAAGATTCAATCTTTGTCCACAAAGAAAGCCGTAAGTCATTGTCGATTGTAACTAAGGTCATCTAAGCACATTATTATGTCAGTAAACACGATGCACATGTAAGAGTAAACCCTTTAAGGCTTTCCCCACCAAAGAGAAGACAAATTGAAATTTGTCCCTGCTCACAATATCCAAATGATTAACAGGACAAAAATTAGGGGTCTTTCACCGTTCTGAGACAGATAGTCATGATTAGACTCAAAAGCAAATCAATGAGGAAACCATATAACACTCGTGTCGTCGCCATTGGTTTCCTTGCCAAAAGACCATTTATCCCTGAACATCTCAAAGCCTTAGACCTTCTACTGACAATGCCTTCTAAAAATCATCCATCCTCTTAAAGAAAAACCTTTTATGAAAAGACATAAAGCTTGGCAAAAGATGCCAAATATCAAGAAGAGGATTGCCTAATATTTATAGCTCGCAAAATCTCAAAGCTTGTATGAAAACAAATCCATGCCAGGCTTATTTTACTTTCTGTCGATGCCTTAAACCTAGATTCTTTTCTGTTTTTTGGGGTTGCCAAATTTTAAATTATTGCCTAATTGTTGTCACTCGTCTATTTTATACATAATTCTTTTCCTAGTAATAAATAAAGATATTTTTGTATTTTCTCTTTCTCCCATGAGTGGCAATGTTTTATCTATCCACACTTAAAATCACCTCCTTCCACACTTATGTCTATGGCAAGGTCTATTCGGCATGCACAAGGTAAGTATGCATAGGGTATAAGTGGGGAAAGATTTGTCATGCTTAAAAAGTGTGGCAAACAGTGCAGTACTCACGCTTATATCCATGGAATACTGCATCATCTACCAAGCTTATAGGTTTAGGTAGATTTCCCTCACTTGTATCCGTAACCAGATTACCATATGAGCGAAAAATCATTTTCACCACTCTCTCACCTATAAGTGTGGCATTATGTATCTGATAACTAAATTTCAAATTATTTAAATGGATAATGATTTTGGTGTGAAGATTTATGTATAAAGAAAGAACAAATCATTGTTTTAAAAAATACAAATAATTTATATTTAATATATTGCATTGTAATAATTTACTAATACATTTAATATATAGAAAGAGAAAGAGAGTCAGAGAGAAAGTACATATTTTAGGAAAATCTAGATGACACAAAAAATTATGATAACTTTATAACCATGAACTAATTGATTGTCGTCAATTAAGTTGAAAAATAACTAGTATTCAATCACATAATCAAAAGTGTGAGGTATTTGCGAACAACTATTATTAAATTGATTTCGACAAGCCCATGAACTATGCACCTGTGACCCAATAGTATAGTTTGTTTCCAATACACATATATAAGATTGAAGCTAAGCAGAACAAATGGGATAGTGTAGAACACCATAGTTCCAAATGAACACTTCACGAACTCGAACTTTATATCCAATTTTGGGGCATGCTATCCTTGGTTTCAACCTAAGACAAGCAAACCCATACACTGGAGTTAAGTACAGCAAACAATGCAACTAATTTTGATGAAAACATCTAAATATCTTAAGTGAGATAGAGGAAAATACAATGAGAAAAAAACTTCTAAGAAGATTGCAAGAGGTAATATCCACATTAGCCTTCAAACTAGGTGCTCTCGCTCTACAAATACTATGCAACATCTCTACCATTATGCAAGTCTTTTTAGTATCTTCCCTAATTTTTAAAAACAATTAATTAGAGTTCTGTCAAAAAGTGGGCTATTTTCCTTTTACAACCTATCGTAAATGCAATAAGAGATAAAAGATCTCAACAGACATATGTCGAAGTAAATCAATTGAACAAGCCACACAGCTAAAGTGCTTAACACAAATCCAACAACCTATTACCATCAACAAATCCAAGAAATCAATTGAGTTTTCCAATTGGCGGACATATAGCTATATATGTTTCACTCAAGGATATGCATACATCACAAGCACACCAACCACATAGCATTAAATTTGAGTCAAGCCATGATAGAAGCATTTCAATGCACAACACAAATCAAAAAAACCCACTACCATCAAAACATGCGACTTAAAATCTTTAAGGTAAAAGATTGAACGTACAATGTTCCCATTTTGTAGCCTCTCAATTAGAACATTGTCAACCATGTGCAGATCATCTTGGTAATTGCATGCATTCAAAACCTATAATAATTATGTCCAAACTATGAAAATGTGACTTGAATCAATCAAATTAAAATTGAAAAAACATGAAGGACAAGACTATATTTATCATGCCCACAAGATAAAAAAGTGTGAATACCTTCTTTTCACCACTACCATACTTTCTAATTGAATCAAGATTCTTTTTCAGTGCCTTTTAGTTATCTTCACCACTTCCCCTTAAGTCTACTAGCAAAATGTGCATACACTTATAAGGATTTGCATAGAAAATAAAGGGTGTAGAACATTAAACAAAGAAGTTGAAGCTATTGTATAAAAAACTTACTAGAAACACTACATTTTACTTTGGTCATTTGGCATTTCCTTGCTCAGGGGACTAGTTGTTCATTCCCATGCTCGTCCTCTAGCAAAGAAAACAAATAAATAAAGCATTGATAATCATATACGCAACTAATGTGTCATTCATAATAACAAACTTCAAATTTTAAAAAGACATTTTGATTTGAAGTGCCAGCTAAAGTTGAATTCTCATTTCCTTTCAGCTGATTTAACAGATTGCTCACAAGTAAGAGTCTCTCTACTTGGAGAAATATATCCGCTTTTTGCTTGAAAATGTGATGGATTTGACTTATGCTAAGGGGTAAAAATTATGAAATTATTATTATGCAACAAAGATTGTATTAAAGTACATAAGGTGTATGTACCTGGATATCTTTTGGTGGTTTTTGTTGTTAGCTAGGCTCTTCACTAATATGCTTTGATGAAATTATTATTACACAATAAAGATTGTATCATAATATCATTCAACATTCCTATAGTATCAATATGATCCAACAAATTAGGATCAGCATTAGTGTCACCATGGCTTCTATAACGGGGTTTGGAAATAGGCGGCATGAAAGTTGATTCCCTATGATGCACCCATTCTTTGTTGCTTGGTAGAAATTCGTTGGACATTTGATGATGTGCCACAACATCTCCAATAAACCAACTTTTCCATCCCAACTTGCATCAATTACATGGACAAACTATAATGTTACTACCCACAGCATTAGCAAAGGCGAAATCCAGCTTTCAATTCTATTAATGTATTTCACAGATCTCCTACCCTTATCAATCCAACTTTTTTCCATTTCTATCATTAGTGGTAAGAACATAAAGTAATTAATTTAATTAGTAAGAAAGTAATTGTTTGAATTAGTATCAGGACTCACACAGTTCAAATCGCACTTACAAGGTAAAGAAACTATAGACCATGTAAGAGCAAAAAGCCAAAACCACAAACTAAAAGAACCAGAGGCACATAAGAGATTACTCAAAAATAACATAGCATTATAGGGAGAATAGCTCCTCATTAAGATTGCACTCTTCACTCATAGAGAATATTTAGTTTTTTGAATCAAAAGGGAAACCTTTATTGCATCCTTGTAAATTAATTAATAGTCTTTGTAGTTGTAAGATAGGATAATTACGTACTCAAATCTCAAGGAGCAATGATAAGACGCATAATTACCTGTATGTTGGACATAGGACTAAATATCAGAAATCTCCAAATGGTGCTAGGCAACATTGAATAGGCATTTGATCACATCAAAACCTGATTATAGTAAATTTTATGAGATTGAGTAATAAGGGATAAGAATATGAGATATCAACCATATGCACATACTTAAAACCGTCAAAAACACTGAAGTATGTCGAGTTTCAAAAGTCCAACTACTATAGTGTTAATCATAACTGGCAAGAGTACTATTCATCTAATGTTACCTCACTTGAACAGTGACATGTAAAAATGACTAAAAGAAAAGAAACGACACGAGAGTAAAGATAAGGATTTATGTTGATATGCACCATATCCATCATGTTGTGAACATTGATGTTAGACCACACAATGGAATATATAGATATGAATCGAATCCTAACATTTTACCTCTACTATGTATACCAACACACAAATAGGCTTTAAGAAGTACGGTTGCAACACACATATTATTTATATAAATTTTTTTCGAAGTTCGAGCCATACAATTCCGAGTGTGAGAAAAAGTGGGTGATTACCCAAGTTGAACCTACTAGAATCTTCACCACCGGCATCCAAGATACGTCGGAATCGGGTAGGAGCCACCTGAACTAGAGAGGACGAAAAGCAGAGGAGCGACAATACCACGCCGTCCGGATGAACGCTGAGTGGTAACAGCACCATTACGGTTTCGCGAAGAGAGATGAAGTGGCGCGCAAGGATGTCTGGGTAGGAGTGGGGAAGATCGACTAAATTCTTCTCCTTTTTTGTTAAATTCAATGGTCATTTAATTTGGAGGTTTAACTTAAAATACATTTCAAAAAATTAAAAAAATTGCTACAACAGTTAATATGCATGTTAGGTGTGCCCTATTCATGAGTTACAAGTCTCCACACTTAATATGCATGGACATACCTTAATTACATACACCGCTCTTATAAGAGTGGTAGCATTTTGTATCGCTTATTATGTGTGGGGATAATTCCACGCGCTCATTTTGGCTGATTTTCTCACTATGCTTAGCCATGTATGGTTAAATAAGAATGGAAGTATGATCCCTTTTTTTTGTAGTTCCCTTTTCTTTCCGGGCTGACCCATGTATTTCTTTATGGGACTTTGATGGTGAGGAAGAAGACATCTAGCCCCATTTTTTGTCTTGTCGTCACCTATTCCCTATGCTAAATTGTCGCTAATAAAGATATAGGCCTTTTTTATCTAGACCTTCTTGGACACCACATTACAAAAATAATTTATTAGCAATTGAAGCAAATAAGGCGTAAAAGACCTACCATAAGATAGCTATCCAAATATATGCATAGCACGAAGAGGCCATTCCCTCTCCTTAATCTTTTTCATCCAAATGCACCTCCTAATTCCAGGGTGCAGATCTTGGGACATAGAACATTATAGTGTTATGCAACCATCTTAAGTGCATACGCCTATACTTGGCATCTTACAGCAAAGAGTGTGCCACTACTTCATGCTCGAAAAGCCCTTCAACTCTCATGTTAAAAAAATGACTTTCTATGCCATACAATGCTAACACTCCTATGAGAACATCATCACTACATAATGTTTAGGCTCATAACTAGATATATGAATATGAGGTGAACTTTACATAAGTGCCTAAGAAGCCAAATCTACAAAAAACGACACATCCCATGTCAATACTTGAGAAAAAAGAATAATCAAACAAGTTAATTCAAACCTAAACTTTCAAGTAACCTAAAGATTCATACTTTGCCTGCAACGAAAACCTTGTAGTCATTGTCGATTGTAACTAAGGTTATGTAAGCACATTCTTGTGTCAGCGAACACGATGTACGTGCAGGAGTAACCCATTAATGCTTGTTACACCATAGAGATTACAAAATCAAATTTGTCCCTATTGATAAGAAGAAAAGAATTGATAGGATAAAAACTAAGGGTCTTTTACCCTTCTTAGATAGATAGTTACGCTTAGACTCAAAAGCAAATCAATGAGGAAACCATACAAGATTCCCATCTTGCCTATTAGTTTCCTAGCAAAACTCGTCAATCATCAGCACAAAGCAAATTTGCACAGGTAATGCATGAATGACGGGATTCCAAAACTCAACAATAGCAAAGATCAATTTGGGGTTGAATTTTGCTTGCTTCAAGGAGACAAGATAGTTCATTGTTAAATATCTCAAAGCTTTTGGCCTTGTCATTATAATGTCTTCTAATAATCACCAATATTCTAAAAGAAAAATTATGATAAAAAGGCCTAAAGAATTTCATAGGATGTCAAATATTATGAAGGGTATTGCATAGTATTTATAGCTCACGAAGTCTCAAAGCCTGTATGAAAACAAATCCATGGCATGCGATATGAGCAGGGGTACCGTTGGGACCTACGACTAGCTTTCGATGGCCTGCTGCTCCCCTCTACGCCCTCTGACTTACTTTCCTTTTTCCACGATGCCCTATGCCTAGATTTTGTCCTATTCTTGGGGTTGCCAAATTTTAAATTATTGCATAATTGTTATCACTTGTTCATTTTGTACATAATTCTTCTCCTAGTAATAAATAAAGATATTTTAGTATTTTCTCTATCTCCTTTTCTTTCTGGGCTGACCCATATATTTCTTTATGAAACTTTGGTGGTGGGGAACAAGACATCTGGCCCCATTTTCTGTGTTGTTCTAACTGGCTTTTTGCGCTCAATTATTGGTAATAAAAATATGGTCCTTTTTTTATCAAGACCTTGATGGAGACCACATTACTGAAACAATTTATAGGCAATTGAAACAAAAAGGGCATAAAACACCTAACATAAGATAGCTATCTAAATAGATGCATAGCACACATAAAGGGCATTCCGTCTCCTCAATCTTTTTCATCTTAAAGCACCTCCTCAGTCCAAGGTGGAGAGCTTAAGGCACAGAGCATTCTAGTGCTATGCAACCATCTCGAGTGCATACGCCCCTACTTGGCACTCTTACAGCAACAAGTGCTCCACCACTTGATGCTCCAAAAGAATTTGTGCTCTCATTTTGAAAAGTGACTTTCTACACTTTATGATGGTGATACTCATATATGAACATCATCACAACATAATGTTTCAGCTTCGAACCAAATATATGAATCATAGGTGAACTTAGTGGAAGTGCCCAAGAAGCCAAATCTACAAAAGAAGACACATCCCATGTCAATACTAGAGAAAAAAGAATAATCAAACAAGAAAATTAAAACTTAACTTTCAAGCAACCTAAAGATTCATACTTTGCTTGCAAAGAAAGCCTTAAACTCATTGTCAATTGTAACTAAGGTCGTGTAAGTGCATTATTGTGCCAACAAACACAATATACATGAATGGGTAATGCTTTAAGGCTTGCTGCTCCAAAGAGATTACAAAATCAAAATTTTCCCTACTCACAAGAAGGAAATGATTGATAATACAAAAAGCAAGCGTCTTTCACCCTTCAGAGAGAGATAGTCGTGGTTAGACTCAAAAGTGAATTAACGAGGAAACCATATAAAATTTACATCTTGTACATAGTTGCCTTGCAAACCTCATCTGTCATCAATACTAACCAAAATTGCACAAGGAATACATCAATGATAGGATTCCAAAATGCAACAATAGCAAAGATTAATTTAGGGTTGAACTTTACTTGGTTTAAGGAGAAAAGATAATTTATCCTTAAACATCTCAAAGCTTTAGGCCTTCTCCTTATAATGTCTCCTCAAAATCACCCATCTTCTTAAGAAAAGATTTTGCTGCAAAGGCCTAAAGCTTGCCACAAGATGTCAAATATCAACAAGGTAATTCCCTAGTATCTATAACTGGCGAAATCTCAAAGCCTATATGAAAACGAATCCATGCTATGCGAAATGAGCAGGAGTGTCGTTGGGACCTACAACTAGCTTTCGGTGGCCTGTTGCTAGCCTCTATGCTCTCTTACTTACTTTCCTTTTTCCACGATGCCTTAGGTCTAGATTATTTTCTATTTTTTAGGGTTGCCAAAATTTGAATTACGGCCTATTGTTGTTATTTCTCTATTTCGTGCATAATTCATTTCCAAGTAATAAAGATATTTTTATATTTTCGATCTCCCTCTCCCTTTCTTTTTGTGCTGACCCATATATTTCTCTATGAAACATTGATGGTGGAGAAAAAACCTCTAGCCCCATTTTTAGTGTTGTCCTAACCTACCTTTCGTACTCAATTATCACCAATAAAAATATGGGCCTTTTCTATCTAGACCTTGATGGACACCGCATTAATAAAACAATTTATGAGCAATTGAAGCAAATAAGGCATAAAATACTTAATATGAGATAGCTATCTAAATAGGCGCATAACACAAAGAGGGCATTCCTTCTACTTAATCCTTTTCATATAAATGCACCTCCTCCATACGGGGTGGAGATCTCGAGACACAAACATTCTAGTCTTATGCAGCCATCTCAAGTGCATAAAATCATATGGCAAAGGAGTGGAGAGCTGCTGTAATAACAAGATTGCTAAAAGAAGGCTGGGGGAGTACACAACCTCCCTTATGCCATGCACCTATACCACCTGAAACAAAGTGAGGCGGCCTAGGCTACACTAGGGTTCAAGATGACCATTACGCTATGGGAATATGTAACGTCGCTTCAGTTGCACACATATACTACTTGAAGCAAAGGATACTATTAGCTGATTCACAGCTATTGCAAGAACATTGCCTCCAATGCCCCCCCGAAACAACTCAAAACATCAGTCGACACTCACTCTAAAGGGGTTCCTCTAGTTGTCATCTAACCAAAACTCAGAGCCCAAAGAGGGAGCGTTTGTCTCTAGTGCTATGACTAGCAGTCTAAAAGTCCAAATGAGACAAGGTGAGAATAAATCATAGAATGAAAAGAATCAAATAAAGGGCCCACATCTTAAACATAGGACTCTTGATAGCTAATCTACCTCATTAGCCACCGGACAGTAAACTTAAGGTGCGTCATGCCTGTCATCACTGTCACACTTTCTTCCTGGTTTTAGCTGTAACATACAAGGGGCGTACAATCAAGCCTAGAATACTAAAATGTAAGAGCACAACCCTAAATCATGTTTATTTATTTAATTAAGCCACACTATTATTTTCCTTGCATTTATTTATCTCATTTAATCATTCCAGTTGGAAAAAATTTCATTTGGGCCCCCACTTTGCAATTCGGGTTTTAATTATCGTAAAATTTCAGGTGAATCAGTAGTAGGCCCTGAGAAATATTATTCAAGTGATTAAATTATTTTTTTGTAACATTAAAAAAGTTTAATTTTGGGCCACGTAAAAATTTTACTGCAACAGAGTGTTTTATTTCCAAGCCTAATTCTTTTGGATCTAATTTGATGCCTAACAGGTTAGTATGATTGAGTTTAGCTAATTATCATTATTTATGCCTAATTATCATTAGCAAAAAGCCCCTTTTTGGAGGTTAAATATCAGCTAAGTTAATAAGATAAGTTCAAAGAAATTTTCAAGTAAACAAAGCCACATGTTTTCCTCTTTCTTTTCCCTTTTCTTTCTTTCCCCCACGGTTTTGCTATTGCTATTGTTGCTGAATTCTGGTTGCTGCTACCACTTTCTGCCACCAGCTAGGGCCACCTCTAGCCACCTGCCCGCATCGCCAACGCCACCAGCCACCATCACCAACTCCTACCATCACCAAACACCACCTCCATCACCTTGTAGTCAAGCTTAAGTGAGGTAAATGCCTATTCTAATCATGTTTATTTTTGAGTTTTTATGTTGGATTTGATTATGAATCATATTATCCTAATACAAATAAGTGTTAGTTTGATGTGTTACTGAGTTGGTTAATTATGGAAGTGTGTTAGTCATATGCAAAGTTGGATCTATGTATGATCATGCAAGCGTTAAGTATAAGGTTGATGAATTTTGAGGATTGTCAATTGTATTTCGAATAGAACCAAGGGTTGTAAGATTGTGGGGTGTGCCATGAAAAGTATTAGGAAGAATGGGTGGACTTGTAGTTGGAGGAAAGAGAAAAAAAAAAAAAAAACATTAGGGTTGGAAACAAATCCAAAAACACGGTCACTTTGGAAATAAATTGATATATATTGGTGTATCAAAAAATTGTGATTTTGGGTGGATAGATAGGTCAATGAGTTATCTACCAAATGCATCTTGAATCACTGCATTTCGAATTTTATCGAAAACGTTATGGTCGAATTACGAAGACTGCGCATGATAACTGGAGTTGTGCACATTTTTGTTTAAGATCAATTTCAGAAGCTATGTTATGGTAGCTGTGTTTTGCACTGTGAATGAAAGTGTTGTGGGACTTCTTAGGCTTTTCATATTAGGGTTTTATATCTCAATTTAAGGTCATGGGTGAAAGATGCGTAATTTCTTCGGAGGACCTTAAAACAGCAATAACATATCACGAGACTGTGAGCTAGAATTTTGGGAGCTTAATCAAAAGTTCCTAAATAACTATGGATATTGCAAAGAAAATACAGACTTTAGTGAGTTTAACAATTTTTCTGTGATTAAAAAATCAACTGGGTTGGAAAATTGAGTTAAATGGGCATGTGAATGAAATTGGAGAAGTGAAGAGAGTAATGACTCAAGAACAGTGCTTGTTGGGCGAAGTCGGTGTGATCAAAGCAATTCTGACCCCAATTACATCCGTCTTGGCCTTAAACCCTTGTTATTCATCTCAGAAATATGAAAAACTCATATTCCATTTATAACTGTTAAGGTCTTTTCATTATAATCTCAATTATTTTATTTTGGTCTATTTTACTCCAAGTTATTTTACCTCCAGTTAAATTACCCTAATATATTTAGTTTTTTAATCATCTTAGTGTAATCTTTCTTATTGTGAAATGTTGAGTTGGGGATGCCATTAAATTAGTCAATTTTATTAACGCTACAAATTATGAAAGTGAGCATTGTTGACTAACTACATACACCTAACATTACGTTTGTTAAGTAGAATCAGCGCCTAATCTATCGTTCCTCATTGTGCATAAACATTATCAAGTGAGATTGTATTTTAAACGCCCCGAGTACGTTCATTGCCTGTATCTTTCGAAATCATATTGTATTTATCAAAGTTACAATGTCTCGGTAAGTATATCAATGAATCAGTTTACTCGGTGATTTATCACTTAATCAGTGATTTGTCACCTAACTAGTGACCCCGTCAGTTACCATTTATAGGACACTTGCCCATCAGTTACCCACGCAGCCTCCGACCAAGTCTCCCAATCGACTTGATAGGTATACACCTATCTATAGATCTTAATAGTTACAAGGGGTTCATTACTAGATAATAACTAGCAATACAGTTTTATATTAATCTCATTCACTGTTTCAAAGTAAAATGAATTGCAAAGCAAGCGCGCAAGTCCCAACCAATTTTTCAGTGATCATTTAACAATATATGAATGCATATACTGAGCTTTGGCTCACATTTTAAAATGTTTGTCATGTTTTATTTTAGGCAAATGCTCAGTAAATTGCCCTCATGCTAGCAAAACAGCTGAAAAAAGTAAGTGAGCGAGGGAATATGGATAGATTGATAATGATGTTAGTTCAAGAATATTTGGGAACTGTACTTTGAGATCTTCAGTTGATGAAGCTGTAAACTTTATGGAGAATTTCTCTATTGTGTGTATAAACCTTATGGTGGTTAAGACTGAGGTCCTGGGTACACTAAGTTCCAAGTTCGATTCCCCCCCTCCCTATTGTATTGTAATTATGTTATATTGCCCTTTGTGGCTCCTACGGACCAAAAAAATAAACCTTATGGTGGGTAGCAGCTGTTTGTATATGGTTTGATAGCGTCCGAATGTGTACGATTGACATATATACTTATGTTATATCTACCGCACATGCTTAAAGTCTTGTTTCTAGACGGTGTTAACGCCCAAATCTTCGAATTATCAATTTTTGATCAAGGGATTAGTTAAGGAGATTACAACATTGAACCATACTCAATTGGGGGCATTATATATAAAATAACTATCATACGGGTAAAAGGTATATACCCCCACCACTCATCAGTCATATGTTGAATATCTATGATGTCTATGTTGAATATCTATGATGTCTCCATCCTGGACCTCATCGATCACCACTCAGCAGTCATATGTTGAATATCTATGATGTCTCCATCCTCGACCTCATCGATCTCCACCTGACGCTCGACGCTGGATGCAGACGCATTCAATTCATAGCTCATCACAGGAATACGTCTTGGAACCTTGAACTACATGGATGAGGCATAATAAAGTAGAAATCAAATTAACATAAACAAAATAATGCAAGTGTTTATAACTTATAAGACAATTGTTGCCGTCAAGCCAGTTTAGAAGAACTCCGAATAATTACGCTCATGAGCATGGGCGTGGCGTGCCACCTCGACCCTCAATAGGTACAACTCCCCCAATTGAGGGCAGAGATGAATATGGTAAGAAATAGGGGGCCTTTTGAAACAAGATAAGGGAACAGGCAATGATGCACCCATCGTGTCACTCTGTCTCCCAGCTACCGCACATGCTTAGAAGGGCCTAGATGTGTAATACCTACTGATAGAACAATGCTCGAGCTCTTCTAGAAGTTGCTTCACTGTTGTCTACCATAAACTAAGGATCCCAAGACATCTACCCAAGAAAACGGAAATAAGAAAAAAAAAATGATAAAGTAAACAATGCCACATATATAAGAAATAAATATATACTATCCGACACTCGACCTTTCAGATAGGTTGTGAACCAATAGGCATCATTTCAGTTCCCAAACTCTCCAATCCACTTGTTCCTTCTCCAAGACATATCATTGGGGCACTACTGGCATATAACTCATGGCATAGGGCTCATCCAGAAAAAATACTCAATGCACTAGGGAAGAAATAGAAAATAAACAGAAGTTAAAAAATAAATATAGAACTTCCTTCTAAAAAGGAAAGAAATGAATGCTCCTTCCCTTGAGCACCCGCCCAAAGCAACCTAAATTAGCCTTCTGCACCTATTTACCAGTTCATCAGCAAGTGAACCACAAGTATAGGAGAAGGGTGGCACATGCAGCCTGTCCTAAGTCAAGTTAGCCAATCTGAGGGACATCTACAGTAATGCACATCCCGCGGAAAAAACTGAGTTCTCCTTATACGCAAAGGTTGACCCGAGCAATAAAGGTATAAAAAGATGAGCTCATTGCTCAGAAGTCAGAACTCATCCCTGCACAAAAAGTATGCCTCCAGCTGGGAGCACTACACGAAATTAGGCCCATTCTGCCACCCTACAGCACCAAGACCAAGTAAATCTGTTGGGTGGTCCAAATCTTCCTTCAAGATATCGTTATAACTTAAAAAAATTTCTTCCAAATGAACCCCCATTAGCATGCAGAATTCATATTGGGTCATCATCCCTGATTAGAAGTTAAAGCAATTGCAGTCTTTACACATCATAGTTGCTACTTCTAAGGTAGTGTCACTCACACTAAAGGGTTGAAAAAAGGTGCTTGAAAATAATCGCAAATGTAGATTCAAGGACACTAAACAAAAGGATCAAGGACAATGAATGGAAAGTAAAATGAAGAAGTTGAAGCACACTTCATTTGTTCGCGAAATTTAATATCTCAAAAGATTTATGTATCTGCCTAAGGGTTCTGAGGATTTTAATCAATTGTATTAATCATCATGAGATTACAAGTCTAAGAGTTTGCCTAAGGACCTCAACAAAACACCATTCAAGTTATACTTGAAATAATTTCTTCTACGAAACCTGTTAGACTAGTTAGCTCCTTTAATGACCGGCCTCTTACTTATAAGCTGTGTTTCGCCAACTCCCTTACCTCATAAGAAATTTGATGTGTCCAAAGATTACTGTTGCTTTCCAATATAATCTTTTAACAGTACACGCTAATAATGTAAGCTTTTTTGCCCTTCTTATTTCGTAGGTCATACTCTTTAATCCTTAGCCAAGCCGTCTATTTGTTGCGTTCGTAATCCAAAGGGACTATTGCTTTAGAAGAAAATAATAGTTGGAGTATATAGGATATTCTGTTGAATGTTGTCTCTATTAGAAAAATGCTAGTTTAGGGTCCTTGACTTTTGTTTCATGTAGCTTTCCGACTCAAGATTTGGAGCATCTTTGCATTATTGTAATAGCAGGAAGCAAGAATTTAGCCTATATTCAATGCAGCAGCAACTAAATCCTCCATTCATAATGGCAAACAACCCTCTGTCAAGCTCTTAATATTCACAACTTCTTTCATAATAATTTGACTTGCATACTGCTTTTACAAAAAATTATTGATCTTTTGCTCAAATTGGAAAACACTTGAATTAGTTTTCTTTGTTTCCAAGTGATTTCCTCAAAGTGATCATGCATTTTAAGTATTAAACATATGATATTAGTAAGATAATCAGTCAGTTGATTTAGGATTAATTTAATTAAATGGTTTACGATTGTTGGCAGTTTGCATACTCTAGCAAATATCATAACCAAAGAGGTAATGGCATACAATAAATTAAACCACGAATTGAGCTATACAATGTCATCACTAAAATTCATTTTTCTTTGTAATTAACTCTTTTGCAGTATAATGTAATTTTTTGTTCTAACTAAGCTAATCATTGTGTTAAAAAATCATTCAACGGACTTTTTGAGGCATCAACTTTTCATAACTCTAATTTGGGTAGTCCTCTTCCACGCTGGTCAAAGTAGCTTTGAACTAAGATGTGATGAGGCACTAAGCTACAACTTTGGAACACTAAGAATGTAGCGACTTGGGACTTGGTATGTTAACCACTTATGATCATTTAAGCATATGAGTGAAGTATACGCAACTACGCATGGATGAATAAATGTATTTGATCATTACAAATGTTCGTTAAACTCAAACATAGATATGCATCTAAAGCACTTTGGCATATCATACAAGGGAAACTCTTTAATAATAAATTGGCAGAAATTTGCTTTTCTCACCAATCTCTAGGGGTCTTGGTTAAACATGTAATAAATTGTATAGATCTTTTGAATGGATTCCCACACCTTTACATGGTCGCATTCTTGAAAATTGCATGCATACTACATAATTAATTAAAATGCAAAGATTATATATATATATATATATATATATATATATATATATATATATATATATATATACACACACACATATATATATATATAGAGAGAGAGCATATCTAGTGAGAACAAGGGCGTATGGTGAGAGATGAGAGCAACAAATATGAGCCGTTATTTGCTTATCTAACCATCGTTAGTCTCCCACGTCATCAGCCTTACCCCACCTACCCCCCACCATGATGAGCCCCACCCACAATTACTCTGCTCTGGACACAGTGCCACCATGAATCCATCGCCAGCCATAGTTCGACGGCGACTACAGTAATCACCAGAGGACAGAGAACCCTGAACAGAGTTTCTCGGCCACCGTCGACCACCATCACCACTGCCGGTTAACAATTTTAGTGATGTTTTAAAATATATGCTCTCATCTCTCACCACTGTCGGCGCCACCAATTAATGATTTTAGTGATGTTTTTGCCGCAGGAATTTTACGAAAGCCCTAGAGAAATAGCAAGAAATTCGGGGCAGGGTGAAACCCCACCGAGGGGGAAGCTGTGTTTTCTGACTGTGTTCTCAATTTCCGGCAACCATGTCGTGGTGAAGGAGGGGCACTGAAGTCGCCAGATTGGAGAGAAGTCGATGCTTGGTGGTCAGTGGCCTCTGGCAACTGCCGTCATGGGCGTTGGGGAAGGAGGTGGGGGACGCCGGGGGCAGTTTGTCGGGTAAGGTTGGGGGTCGGGGCTTGGGGGGTCTCTTTCCCAAATTGCTTTTATGCTATTATGTTATTAATTATCAAACTAAACCTGACTAAATCTGGAGCGTTGGTTTAGATCTAACGATGGGAATTAGTTGCTCTCATCTCTCATTAAAACTAGGTGCTCTTATTAGATATGTACTATATATATCGAGAGAGAGAGATGAAATAAGGGACAAAAAGACTTCCACTTCCATGGGCACTACATACGTGCTTATGCACTGCAGTGAAGTACAAAAGGCTACGTGTATAGGTCTATCAGCACGGGTCCAAGTCTTGACTAAGGCTGCTAAAAGCTGACCTACACATTAACGATCCAAACTGAACACGAAATTAAGTGGGTTTGGGTAAAGATTTTCAACCTGTTTAATTAAATAGGTTAACACGTTCAATTCGTTTAATTAATTGGTTTAGGTTCAGGTTGAGAATTTTGACACAAAAAAAACCTATTTAACCAATTTAATTAAATAGGTTAAAGAAGTTGACTTGTTTACCCAATTTTACTATGTATTTTTTGGAAAAAATTATGAAAACGTGGAATTTAATCAAGTCAATTTTTGTTTTAGCATTGTAATTCTCATGGATCATGGATAATTGTTATATTATGATAATATATTGAACTCAAGAAAATGATTTATAGCTCTCAATAATCATATTTTAGTCAAAATAATAATTGGTTAAACAGGTAACCAGATAACCTGAACCTAATCCATTTATATTAAATGGGTTAATGAATAAATTTCTATTCAACCTGTTTAAAAATAAACGGGTAAAGGTTGAGGTTTTCGACCTCTTTAATAAATAGGTTAGATTCAGGTTGAGGGTTTTTCAACCCGTTTAAGTTCGGCACGAACACAAACTCAAATGGATTTGATCTATTTGATGGCTCTATTCTTAACCTTGTAATCATCATCCCACAAATGGTCACCTGCACGATGACGTGTGGGTCAGCACCACACAGATAGGAATCTAAGCCAAAGAAATGAAAACAATTTGTTTTAAAAAAAAAAAAAAAAAGCATGCCGACGACATATCTGAACAATGTTTTGGCGAAAAGTAAAATTTCGACAAGGCACTTGCCCATGGTAAAAAAAAAAGAAAAAAGAAAATAGCTAAGCCTAATAGTAAGATCAGATTTGTCACTCTCTGATAACCTTAGAAATGGTGTAATTTGATCAAAACATAGATTGTTCAACATTGGATTAAATCATTGTTGCTAAAAGTATACATCTCATAATAGAATATAATAATATGCTAATACAAAGCATTAAGTATGATAATATGTTCAAATGATCGAGTCATTTATTTTGGTTAAGAGAAAACTTTCCTTAGGCCACATTCATTGATAAGTCACCTTGAATATATAAGGCTTAAGGTGTCTGAAGAATAAAATGTAATGAGGAAATATTTTGCACACATCAAGATTTGCACACATCAAGATAGCCACCTAAGTACTTGGCTATTTTATGACGTGATCAAGCATTGCTTTTTGACCTAAAAAATAAAGTAAACTGCAAAAAACGGAGCAAGCAAATTTGAATTCCCCTCTATGACAAATAGGTATTAACATCGACCATGATTCCATATTTGGGTTAAGAGAGTACATCCTCTCAAGCTCTTTGATCAATAGTCCTAAATGAAAAGATTAACCAATGAATCCAGAGAAATGGTTAGACTAAGGATAGCCCGATGAGAGAAGTTGGTGGGACTATTCTAATTTTAGGAGAACATTCGAAGAACCTAGAAAAAAGAGATAAACATTGTCAATATAGCATAAGATATAACAGAATATTAATCGTGCGTACCTTTTGAAGATAATTAAACAAATTAAAATTCAAAAATTTGAAGGATTTCAATACGTCTCAAATAAGAAGTAAAGAGAACATTACCTTCCATTTAGTAAGAATCCAAATGTTACCATTATTTAGGATGTTGTCATCAAAATTCAAGCCCTTGAGTTCAGTTATTTATAGACAATAACATCGTAACTTCTGCCTCATTTTCAAGGGCTTAAACTGTATTTTAGGGCATTGAAAACTAGACACTCAACAATTTATCCATGACTTTTACCTGTAAAAATTCAAGAAACCTATTAGTACTAGGAGAGGGCTTTCCATCAATTCACATTGGGTGGTTTTGCACCTTTTGATACCCAAACTTGAACAAACCTAAGGCTAGATTTTCTAAAAGGACATGAATAAGACATATGACCATTCTTTAGATAATAATTGCATTTAATATGAGATTTGTTTTGGGACGTTGATTGAACAAAGAAGTTCTTATAGACCTTCTTTTTGTTAAAGTCATTATACCTGATTCTTTCTTTTTTGAATGGCATCCTTTCAGTGCCTAATAATTTGTCTAAATTTTCTATTCCTTTGAAAACTTTAAAATCAATTTTTCAAAAGCTTCACATTTAGATTGAACTTCTTGCTTCTTTGTTTCAAAAGTATCAATCTTCATATGAAGTTCATCATTTGATTTTTGTAAAGCCTATTTTTTAAATGATAAGTTTCGAATGACTTTCTTTAATAACTTTATTTTGGAAAAATATTTTTGCTCACATTCAATGCAATTAACCAAGGCTTAGGCCAACTTATCTTTAGAGTATTCAAGAAAAATGGAGTAATCAACCTCATTCGAGTTCTCACACTCGATGCCTACTTCTTGAACTTGTTCTTCTTTGGCCACGAGACCAAGATTGAATAATTGATCTTTGTTGTCATCACTATTGCTTGTGTTGCTATTGCTCCATGCGGCTAGTATTGTTTACTTGAACACTTTCTTGGCTTTTTACTTTCGTTTTCGAGGCTTCTTTTGGAAGATAGGACAATCTTTCGCTACATGCCCTGGCAACCACAATCAAAACAACGATCAAGATTAGATTCGCTGTTAATGTTGAAGGGTTTGTTACCTTTTGAAGATTTCTCCTTTTTCTTCAAAGAAGATCCCTTTCTGTAGAACTTCTGGGGATCGAATCTCTTTGACTTGAAAATCTTCCTTAGTGCTCTTGTGATCATTGCCATTGAATCTTCATCTCCTTCACTAGATTCATTTTCCGAGGAATAGTGTTCTTCACTAGTAGTTTTAAAAGCTACTCCCCTCTTTGTTTGAGTTTCTTCTTCATCTTCTTTAAGATGAATTTCATGCGTCAGAAGTTTCCCAAGTAGATCATGCAAGGCTAGCATCTTGAGGTCTTGAGCTTCTTTAATTGCAGTGACTTTGGGACCCCATTTGTTTCTAGGAAGACATCGATGGATTTTCCAAGCCATTTCCTCACTTGTATATGTCTTGCCAAGTGATTTGAGGTTGTTGGTTATGTTGGTGAATCATGTAAACATCTCCCTGATAGTCTCGTCAGGTTGTATTTTGAACTATTCATATTGATGGATGAACATATTGATCTTTGTTTCTCTTACTTGACTCACCCCCTCATATGTTACAACCAGCTTGTCCATATCTGTTTAGACGTTTCAAATACACAAATATAATTGTATTCGTTAGCATCTAAGCCACAATACAGGATATGTATAGCCTTACAATTTTTTAAAAAGTTCTGCAAAATCTTCTTGAGTGTATTGATATTTGGTTTTCTCAACAAGCTTTCCATCGATGGTAGTCATTGGAATGTGTGGACCTTTCATTATAATATTCCACAACTCAAAATCTTCAGTCTTGATACACATCTACATCAAATTTTTCTAATAAGAAAAGTTAGTGCCTCTAAACAAGGGAGGTCTAATAACAGAACGACTTGATCATAATAGCCTTATCCGGTGGTGGCCATAATCATCGCCCACTTGATAGTAAAGTCAAAATATAGTGGGTCTAGCGCTGATACCAACTAAGAACTCAAAGACTATTGAATCACCCTAAAGGTGGAGTGAATAGGGTAATGATCAAAGTCATAAATTAATCGAAAGAGAATTGCAGAAAAGTGAATGTGGACAAGACACAAGTATTTTCTAACGAGGTTAGCCTCAACTAGGCTTAGTCCCCACCTAGGGTTCCCTAACTCTACGGTTAACCTGAATTTTTGTTAGGAGGGATGATTACACAACTCTAATGTACACCAACTCTAAGTTTCATGTTCCAAGTTAACACCTTCAATGTGACTTGGTAGAGTTGACCCTTCAACCCTACAATCTCACCCAATTACAACTTGAACAGTACAACTCAAATGTAATAGAAGCAAATTAATGGTCAATGTATGCCAATTAGTGTTTGAGTAATAGGTATGCTAATGAGTGCTTGCTTTCTTGTTGTATTCAGCCCTCAACCAACTTCTGTATTTATAGGAAATACTTGAAGGGATCATAGATAACTAACCGTTAAACTCATCCATAATTTCAGCTTTAGTTCAAGGCCTTGAACAACAGTTCAGGGGCCTTGAAGATCACACAATCCCAGCAAGTAACGGGCTAACGGCTAAGTGGCTATTTTTGGCTGATTTGAGATTTCTTCCAACAGCCACTCTATTTTTGGCTGATTAAGGCTCTTCTTGAGATAATGGGCAATTTCGTTCTGATCAAAGCAAATATCAAGCATTGAAATCTTGTTGAGGAAAGTCAAATATTTACTAAGTGAAGATCCCTAAGGAAATGGGATGTCTTATCTGATAATATCATAATCAAATTTGAATCACAAAATATAATATCATAAAAATCACATTTTAAATTTGAGTATTAAACTATCTCAAAGATATTGTGGCACACAATATAAAATCAATCATGTCAATATCTACTTATAATTATAACAAATTTAACAATAGAAACACTAATATAGGTCCAAATATAATATAATAAACATACCAATGGACCAACTCCTTTATATCTTTCATCAAAACATATTTATAAAATACATTGTAAGCTTAAGAAAGCTAACAATCTTCACTTTTTGATGAAAGACAAAACCCAATAAAAATAACACATCAATATAGTTTTGAATGTTACACCATGAATGCTTTGCCAAATATTTCTCCTCCTTTTTGTATTTCATCAAAAAGGTAGCACAAGAAGGAGAAAGAAAAATTGAATTGTATAAAAAACTATGGAAAACACATATAGCTTCCCTGTAATAAATTAGTGATATATAAATATGCTCCCCCTCAATCTATGGTACTAAAAAAAAAAAGGGTATTAAGCATTAACATAATAATATCTCATAACATGTACGCATTGACCGGATATTCTGATAAGTGTTGCAAGGGATCAATATATAAAAGCATTAATACAACAATTCTCTCTCATCAAGAATAAATCAAGATTATCAAAAAATATCAACTAATATAATTCTCCCATACAGAAAGAAGTAATATCATGTATGTAAATGTTAGAGATTATAACAATTATGGACCTAAAAAAAAGATCGCATACAAGATATTATCTATACATAAAAATAATCACATGTCAATATCACATAAGATATAACGAAATATTAATCATGCTTACCTTTTGAACATAATTAAACAAATTAAAATTCAAAAATTTGAAAGATTTCAATATGTCTCAAATAAGAAGTAAAGTGAACATCACCTTCCATTTAGTAAGAATCCAAATGTTACCATTATTTAGGATGTTGTCATAAAAATTCAAGCCTTTGAGTTCAGTTATTTACAGATAATAACATCTTAGCTTCCTTAGTTTCAAGGGCTTAAACTGTATTTTAGGGCATTGAGAACTAGACAATCAACAATTTATCCATTACTTTTACCAGTAAAAATTCAAGAAACCTATTAGTACTAGGAGAGGGCTTTCCTGCAATTCACATTGGGAGGTTTTGCACCTTTTGGTACCCAAACTTGAACTAACCTAAGGCTAGATTTTCTAAAAGGACATGAATAAGACATATGACCATTCTTTAGACAATAATTGCATTTAATATAAGATTTGTTTTGGGATATCGATTGAACAAAGAAGTTCTTATGGACCTTCTTTTTGTTAAAGACATTATACCCAATTCCTTCTTTTCTGTATGACATCCTTTCAGTGCCTAATAATTTGTCCAAATTTTCTTGTCCGTTTGAAAACTTTAAAACCAATTTTTCAAAACCTTCACATTTAGATTGAACTTCTTGCTTCTTTGTTTCAAAAGTATCAATCTTCATATGAAGTTCATCATTTGATTTTTGTAAAGCCTATTTTTCAAATGATAAGTTTTGAATGACTTTATTTAAGGACTTTATTTTGGACAAATATTTTTGCTCGCATTCAATGCAATTAACCAAGGCTTGGGCTAATTCATCTTTAGAGTATTCAAGAAATACAGAGTAATCAACCTCATCCGAACTCTCACACTCGGTGCCTACTTCTTGAACTTGTTCTTCTTTGGCCATGAGACCACGATTGAATACTTGATCTTCGTTGTCATCACTATTTCTTGTGTCGCTATTGCTCCATGTGGCTAGCATTGCTTTCTTGAACTCTTTCTTGGCTTTTTTCTTTCATTTTCGGGCCTTCTTTTGCAAGATTGGATAATCTTTTGCTGCATGCCCTGGCAACCACAACCAAAACAATGACCAAGATTAGATTCACTGTTAACGTTCAAGGGTTTGTTACCTTTTTAAGATTTCTCATTTTTCTTCAAACAAGATCCCTTTCTGTAGAACTTCTAGGGATTGAATCTCTTTGACATAAAAATCTTCTTTAGTCCTCTTGTGATCATCGCCATGGAATCCTCATCTCCTTCAGTATATTCATCTTTCGAGGAATAGTGTTCTTCACTAGTAGTTTTAAAAGCTACTCCCCTCTTTGTTTGAGTTTCTTCTTCATCTTCTTTAAGATGAATTTCATGCGGAAGAAGTTTCCCAAGTAGATCATCCAAGCTAGCATCTTGAGGTCTTGAGCTTCTTTAATAGCAGTGACTCTGGGACCCCATTTGTTTTTGGGAAAACATCGAAGGGTTTTCCCAACCATTTCCTCATTTGTATACGTCTTGCCAAGTGATTTGAGGTTGTTGGTTATGTTAGTGAACCATGTAAACATCTCCTTGATAGTCTCGTCGGGTTACATTTTGAACAATTCATATTGATGGATGAACATATTGATCTTTGTTTCTCTTACTTCACTCATCCCCTCATATGCTATGGCCAGCTTGTCCATATCTGTTTAGCCGTTTCAAATGCACAAATACAATTGTATTTGTTCGCATCTAAGCCACAATATAGGATATACATGGCCTTACAATTTTTTGAAAAATTTTGCAAAATCTTCTTGAGTGTATTGATCTTTAGTTTTCTCAACAAGCTTTCCATCGATAGTAGTCATTGGAATGTATGGACCTTTCATTATAATATTCCACAGCACAAAATCTTCGGTCTTGATAAACATCTACATCAAAATTTTCTAATAAGAAAAGTTAGTGCCTCTATACAAAGGAGGTCTAATAATAGAACGACCTTGATCATAATAGCCTTCTCCAGTGGTGGCCATAATCGCTGGCCACTTGATAGTAAAGTCAAAATGTAGTGGGTCTAGCGCTGATACCAATTGAGAACTCAAAGACTATTGAATCACCCTAGAAGGGGAGTGAATGGGCTGATGATCAAAGTCGCAAATTAATCGAAAGAGAATTACAGAAAAGTGAATGTGGACAAGACACAAGTATTTTCTAATGAGGTTAGCCTCAACTAGGCTTAGGCCCCACCTTGAGTTCTCTAACTCTAGGATTAACTTGAATTTTATTAGGAGAGATGCTTGCACAATCCTAGAGTACACCTACTCTAAGTTCTAAGTTCTAAGTTGACACCTTGAACAAGGCTTGGTAGAGTTGACCCTTCAACTCTATAATCCCATCCAATTACAACTTGAACAATGCAATTCAAATGTAATAGAAGCAAATTAATGGTCAATGTATGCCAATGACTGCTTGAGTAATAGGTATGCTAATGAGTGCTTGCTTTCTTATTGTATTCAGCCCTCAACCAGCTTCTGTATTTATAGCAAATACTTGAAGGAATCATAGGAAACTAGTTGCTATACTCATCCACAATTTTAGCTTCAGTTCAAGGCCTTGAACAACAGTTCAGGGTCCTTGAAGATGAAATAATCCCAACAAGTAACGACTAAGTGGCTATTTTTAGCTGATTTGAGATTTCTTCCAACGGCCACTCCATTTTTGGCTGATTAAGGATCTTCTTGTGATGATTTGCAATTCCTGCCATGATCAAAGCAAATATGAAGCATTGAAATCTTGTTGAGGAAAGTCAAATATTTACTAAGTGAAGATCCCTAATTAAATGGGATATCTTATCTCATAATATCATAGTCAAATTTGAATCAAAAAATATCATATCATAAAAATCACATTTTCAAATTTGAATATTAAACTATGTCAAAGATATTGTGACCCATAACATAAAATCAATCATGTCGATATCTACTTGCAATTATAACACATTTAAACAATAGAAAGACTAATGTAGGTCCAAATAAAATATAATAAACAGATCAATAAACCAAGTCCTTTATGTCTTTCATCAAAATATATTCATAAAATACATTATAAGCCTAAGGAAGCTAACGCCTTATTCTCTAAGTTACTTATAGTAGAGGGTTAACAAGAGTGGTTGAGTGATTTTATTCTCGTACTATAAGTGTTATCCACCTAAGATTTAGAGAACTCTATGTGTTAGGCCTGTTAGACTGCTCAAAGTGCTCAAAAAAACACTAACTATGGGCGAGGAAGTAGAGATCACTTGTTGAGTGTTGTTTAGTATATCAAAATACTTAGAGAAAACTCTTATGGTTGATAGGGAGCTGGTGAGCTTCTGCTGTAAATATCTCAAAGGAGATGATCAAGTTGATTGAAATCAGCCTTAGGCAGGCAGAGACTAACTCAAATTGAGTTGCGTGGATTTCATGAATAAATTTTCACGTCTTGTCTTCCTTTATTTGTTGTAAAACTCATAATCTATGAGTATTGTTCTCTATTATTTTCAAAGTTTTTATGTTTTTGCTTTCGCATTTAATTACATCAACTCTTAAAGTCTCTGATATACTGATTTTAGCCTCTTACTTTGCTTATAGTAAAAACTTTTCAACTAACGAAGTGTTTATCAGTCCCCTATTCACCCTCGCCCCCCAAATTACTTACCAGCAGATTTGGACCAACAAAAATAAATTGCTTTTAATGAAAAGCAAAACAACTAACCTTATACTCATAACAATTTGATATTTTCTTTTAACTAACTATCAAATTACAAAACGTGGCATATCCTTTGCCATTGACTGAAGGAGAATTCATATCTAGAACACATTGTAAGCACAATTTCCAGCCTAAAATAAGTTAGACAGGAATTTGGATACAAGATTGAATCTTTGTATTGATTTGTATATATAGGTACAATCGATCTCTATTGAATACAATGAGTGTAATCCTCTTATTCGATCTCCTTTAGATGAGTTTGAATAATTTTATCCTTAGAGAGGGCCTTAGAGGCTTAATCCCAATTAAGATGAATACTTGGTCTTCGAGGAAGGATGGTGCACGCACTTGTTATCTTCCTTCAAAGAGTAAATGTTTGATTGTTGCTGATCTCTTTTAATTTTTCAACCTTGAATCAAGGGGGGTAGGGGTCTATTTATAAGAAAATTCCCCCCTACCCCTTCAAAGTCAAGATGAGCTTTGACCTCATTTTGGGCCTTCAATCGGGCTTCATCTTGGATTGATTTGACTTAGGAGTCATTTACTTTGACTCTAACTTTCACTTTGACTTGGGCTTTGACTTGAGAGTCTTTTGAGCTTGGGCCGGTCCTTGACTTGAAAGTCACCTCGGGCTTCGACTGGATCTTAACTTGAGAGTCATTTGGGCTTTGACTTGAGAGTTGATTTGGGCTTTGACCTTTGAGTTGGGAGTCAACTTAGGTTTTTACCTTTGACTTTCACTTTGACTTTGTTTCAACCGTGCCTTGACTTGGAAGTTATTCGGACTTGGGTCGTGACTTGACATGGAATTCTCTTAACCTTTGATTTGGGCTCTGACTTGAGTTTTGACTTGGGAGTCTCTTAGGCTTCGACCAGGCCTTGACTTGGAAGTCGTTTGGGCTTAATTAAATTAATTAAAAGGGTTTACTCAAATAATTTATTTTATTTTATTTTTGGTACGGCATATAAATATTTTTAGTTCCTACAAATTGTTCCCTTGAGACTAGGTCACGTGCAAGACTTTCGTCGTTGGAGCGTGACCGACGTCTCGATTTCCATTTATAATCATCATTTGTACACCATAAATGCCTTCGATGAAATTTCAACATGCTTTGATTTGTTTTTTTTTTTTTTGGAAAGTTTGAGTAAGTTATAAAATTTTTTTGTTCAAGAATTGGGAGAGCAAGAATTGGATTAGACAAAAATAAGGCCCAGTCCAAGGACGCCCAGTTCATTAACTGGGTTTGCTTCTCCCTTCTCTTTCTTTCTTTTTTGTTTTTTTTTTTTTTAATGAATGGGGCTGGGCAGGTCTCTTGGTCCGTTTCACTGGACTGTATTTGCCTTCTCTTCCCTAGCTGAGAGCCTGGCTCCCTTCACTTAAGTGGCACACGTGGTGCATATGCTGTCGGCTTCCCATCCCCCTTCTTTTCTTCTCTTTTTTTTTTCCTTGGGTGGGGCCCGATTTTTTTAAAACCCAACTGATACTTTGCCCTTGCTTTATTTATGTAGCATGCACAACTCATGTGGCCTACTGTCTTCTTCTTCTTCTTCATTTCGATACCCAGAAAGCAAAACCCTTCACTACTGCTGCTACTTGGCACCCTCCCATTCAAAGCTTGATCCTTACACCACCATTTTCGGTTCTTGTGGCCATCAAAGGTACCACATTTCTCACTCCTTTCTCTTTTTTTTTGATTTTTTTCCCTGGGTAAAATGCCATACCCTTTTTCTTCTTTGTAACAAAGAAAGTTTTTTTTTTAATGTGTTTTCCATGTGACAGATTCATGCTTTGCTATCCAAAACATTGACATTGGACACCTTCAAATAACTTAATCAAGAGATAGCAACCAAAGGTTGATTAAAGGTATTACATTTCCCCCAATCTTTCTTTTTTTTATTTTGATTATTCGGGTGTGTGGTTGATGATGGCATGACAGTGGCGGTTTTAGCAACATCAAGGGTTGGTAAGGGAGATTGACGAAGAGACAGAGTGGATTGAGAATCTGGGCATATGAATTTTGTTGCTATGGTTGATCAAATGAGTTGGATTTATGGCTTGGTTTTGTGAAATGGTGAAAGAAGTAGGAGAATTAGGAGAGGGATAATTTTGAAGAGGTTTTGGAGAATTTGGGTTTGATTTGACTTGGGGTTTTGATAATGGAGATGGGATTGGGTTAATTAGGGTGAGAGAAATAGAAATGGAACCTATTGATGAATTTTAAGTGAAATGTAGGCGTATCCAATAAATAGAGATCCACAGAGGGGAGCCGTGGAGAAGCCATCACCTATAAAATGTGGGTTTACCATTTTAAGAAATGTACGCTTATGTCGAACAGAGAGAAAATGTGGGTCTTTGGCTTAGAAAATTAAGGTTGATCTCACCTCATTTTGATACAACTTGCCACACATTATGCTTAGAGGTTATTGCCTTTTTTTTTTTTTTTAACAATTATTGACCATAAAAGGTCACGACTTTGGCCAAAAAATGAATCCAAAAGGAAGCAGCTTTATTATGTTGAAAGATCTTCTCATGCCTTGCTGAATGATTTTCATGCTTACTTGTGTGGCTGCAACGTCATGGTCGTATTTTTTTTTTGTCGTCGTAACGTCATGCTTATATGTTAAAAGGTCGCATTTTTGTCACTTGTGTTGTTTTTGTATGCCAAGACCCTTCCTTTTTTATTGCATTTGTGTAGTCACTTATACAGGTTAGTAAGTTACTTGAAGGCCCACTTGTGAACGGCGTTTACCATTAGGCCTTCTGGGACCTAAAACGAAAACCCACATGCCAAAAAGTGGTGCAAAGACTTGAAAAATCACTTACTAACGCGGTTTACCGTTAGGCCATTCGGGGTCTAAAATGGGATCGTACAACATAAAGTGATATGAAGATTTGAAGAACCACTTATGAATGCGATTTACCGTTCGGCGTTTTGGGGTCTAAAACGGGATCATGCACACCATAAATTGGTATGAAGATTTGAAGAACCACTTATGGATGTAATTTACCATTAGGCCTTTCGGGGCCTAAAACGAGATCGTACACGCCATAAAGTATATGAAGATTTGAAGAACCACTTACAAACGTGACTTATCATTAGGCCTTTAGGGCCTAAAATGGGATCGCACATGCCATAAAGTGATACGAATAGTGAGGAGTGACTCGGTGGCAGAAAGCTGATATCTTTGATCGCCTTTCCTTCATGCCCCCCTCTTTTTTTTTGATATTTGTTTCTACTTGGATGTCGTTTATTTTGCTGGTTTCCTTCCTGAAAAAGAAACTAACTTTATGTTTTCTTCTATTTTCTGGCGATTCGGAATGGTTCATCTTAAGGAATTTCAGTGGGATGGAAAGCTGTTCCTTTCCATTATAGATAAGGAGGATGACAAACCCCAGTCGAGGAGTTCCTTCCGGGTCCATCGCTCTTTGAGGAGATCAAAAGCCGATCTGGTGCCTGCTATAGAGCCATCGTCTTTCCTTTCCAAGTTTTCCAGTCGAGTAGAGAAAGTCACGGAGGATGACTCAGTCAGGTACTTCCTGCAGAGTGTGTACCATGACAAGTCCAGTTTGCTCACCACGTTTCCTATGCATGGGCACCATATCATATCCAAGCAATCGAAATGGGGTCCGAACATGCTACTTTAGGGAGTTTGGCTGCATTCTCTTGTACTGGGAATGGATAGAGTATGTGCTCTCTTGCTTTACGGCGCGCTTGAGGGGTTATTCCCTATACCAGGCATTGTATGCCTCGCTTTACTTCTACAGCTGTGACAGTCATGTGTGGCGTGCCTTTTGTGAGAGCTGGCATCCTACCACTAACACCCTTCACACTACATTTGAGGAGATGTCTATCTCTCTATGGGACTTGCATAGACTTGGCGAGCTTCCAATTAGGGTGAGATATATGACGAGACTGTCCCTAGCATCCAAGCTTTCGAATATCAGGACAAGCAGAATTTAAAGATTATCCCATCTTCTTACAAATTCTTGTATACTGCTTTTAGAAGTTTAGAAAAGATGTATAACTGTGAGAAGGGAGTCAATGCTAAGGTTTGGATTGACTTTTGGTGCAAGAAGAAGCTTATCCATAACCTACCAACATGGTGCCACCATTGCCGCTCAGCATCCCCAAGGACTCAAAATCCTAGCGGCCAAATTCAGTCCTAAGATCTTTGTTACGGTCATGATGAGTTGGATATCTTCAAAAGCCCTGGAGTTCCCAGAGTGAAGATGGAGAGCACTTATCTTGCTGCCTTTTGGTCACGTTAACTCTGCATCTTTGTACTTCCTGAGACCAGGAAGAGGTTTATTCACCGAGGGACTTTTGTGACCACCAATTTGATGGTGTTTGGTGCCACCTTCAGTCTAGCAATCCTTGTGCTAGCAAACATCTACCGTGGCCTTAATAGGATAAATAAGGCCGCGAAACCTTCTTATTCACGATCATTTTTTCCTTACCGTTACCTTTATAGATGGCTTACCCACTATTTCAAGACTCACCATATATGGCATCCTCTCCTTTTAGGTCCTTTGATGGTGCGCTACTCCGGGTCCAAAATGACACACAACAACATTGGGGATACTCGTGAGCTTATACATGAGGGGAGAGTTCCTAACCTGAGATGTCTTATGCTAGGAAAGAACCGATCGGAGACCCTTATCGATAATGGAGACCTGGATAAGGATAAGTCAAGTTATTTGATCTCTCTTTGAGACGGCTTCCTTCCTATTCGTCGGGGTGCCACTTTCCATGTTGAACCCTAAAGTTCACATCGATTTACCAGATAGTTTGGGTTCTAGCAGGGGATTCCTGGAGTACTTCTAAAGGATCCTCGCACTCGAGTAGTGTCAAATGAAGACACCCTTCTGTATTGGAAGCAACTCTTGTTCCTAGGGACTGTGTCATAGGGCGTTCTTCCTTGCCACTCCTTGACACTAAGCTAATATGTCACCTCAGCTTATAAGATTTGGTGGTCTAAGGTGACTATCAATGACCTCCGATCTAGTGCTTCTATCCTCAAGAAGAGTATGGAAGTAAAGTCATCCAAGTAAGAGAAGGTTGGCTCATCGAAGAAGGCTAAGGGAAAGAAAGAAAAAGATCCTGTGGTAGATTTAGATGTTAAAGGACAAAAGTCTCGAGGTGATGCTCATGTGTCCCCGAGAGTTCATCTCGCTAATAGAAAGCAAAACCTGGTGAATGGTAGTGATAGCGAACTAGAGTCTGAGGCGAATTTCAGACATGGGGGGCACCGAAAGCACGAGACTGTGATCCCTAGAGAAGCCAGAGCCAACCTTGCTTTGCCTTTTTACTGCAATTTTCTTCTCATTTTCCCTTATTTCATTGTTTTTTGGTAAGTACGGAATGATTTCATACTTATTTTTTTTACCCCTTTTTTTCAAATTGGCGAATTCGAGCTATCACAAGCGGCTACACCCATTGTTAAGGAGCAACTACTCGAGAAAGCTAGCCGTGCAGCTAGATCATCCGTGCCTAAGGCAACTCTGGGCGTAGGTAAGGATATTACAATTATGAGGAGGCAAACATCACCTCACAGGGTTCAGAGTTTAGCTTCAAGAAGAATATAGGCTTTGCATGCATCAACTACCTATAGCCAACATTTAGTCGATGGACCTAACTCTCTTGAGGTAGTCACGAGAGGATTACCCACTGCTGCTACTGATGTTGCCACCCCTTGGGGCTTGAAGGGAAGACCCTCTTGTGTTGCTGCTCCCTCCACCACTTCTTTCTACCCTGGACCTAGCTCTCAAAGCCTCTTTACTATCGCTATACAAGTGATGGGGTTCGAGTACTTAACTAGCTTGAAAAATGTAAAATTTGATGAAGTGGAGGCAAGACTTCAAGGAGCCCTAATGATTTACAAGGGGATTGAGCGGCTCTGTAAAGACCTGAACCCCTTGAGGAAGATGATGGAGGACTATGGGAGTGCTGTATCTACTTTCTTGTCATTAAAGAAAGCAGCTTCTATATATCGTACTGTTGTCACCCTGATGATATGGTGAATGAGAAGGCTCTCTGTGTACTGAGCAGGTCAATCTTGCGTGATCACATCTTGCCATGGTTCATGCAGATCTTGATGCATCGACAGAGAAACTTAAAGGAATAGAGCAGAAAATTGTTGATTTAGAGGAGGCGCTTCGCATTGCTCGGGCAAAGGAGCATCAGCTTAAGGGCAATGTCTAGGTCCAATCTACCCTACGAGGGGCTGCCGAGAAGAAGGTTGATATGAAATCGAAGGTTCTTGCTGACCTTGAGATGGTGCCCATTCTCTCGCCTAATGATGCGAAGGAGTTAGAGAGGCATAAGCAGATCATGCTAAATCTTCACGCAACCCTAACACTTGGATGGACATTGATTGATGTATCACTTAGCTTGTTTTGTTCCCTCTCTCTCTTTTATTTTTTTTTTTTTTGGTAATAAATGCATGTAATAAACTTTGTATCCTCTGTCATATGAAGCACATTTGGTTGCCTCCTGCGATCCCCCTTTGTTGTGTTTAACTACACTTGGTGATTTGTTTACCAAGTTACCTACGTACTTATGGAAACTTGTAATTTTCAATAAGATCAAGTCATCACGTAATTCAACAAGGTATACTTTGATCATTTGCTTTGTTGTTAACAGTTTATACTCTTACGGGACAGGAGAAAGCAAAGTTTTTTTTTTTTCTATTTGCAATTTATACTTTTGCGGGCCAGGAGTAGTACAAAGATTTTATTTAAGTGAATAGTTTAGGCTCTTGCTCGGGAGCTTCTTTTTTTTAGTGTGAGTGAACAGTTTAGGCTATTGATTGGGAGCTAGTCAAGCTTTTTCTTTTCTTTTTTTTTCCAAACAATTTAGGCTTTTGTTGAGGAGCTTCTTTTTTTTTTTGTGAGTGTGTGAACAGTTTAGGCTTTTGCTCAAAAGCTAGCCCAGCATTTCCCCAAGGGAAGTCGCCAACCGCTTGAATTGTCATGCGGCTTGGAAAAGCTTCCTCCTCCACCTTAGTTTTTTTCTTTTAGGCTGCTTAGCCCCATGGCCAGTGAGAACTAGGATGCACCTCTTTACTTTTAGCGAGTCATCCACCTTTACATCCAAAGTGGAAACATGCTTCATACGTGAAGAAATTGAACTTTGGACGTTATTTATTTTGCCAAGGCGGCTAAACACTAAATCCTTCTTTTGTAAGGGTGGCACGCTTGACGACATCTCACCTATCTTCATTCTGGTGAAGCCTGAGGATTTAGGCTGCTCATCCTTCTTCAATCTATGGAAGGTGGAAGGCTTCGGGGTTTTACCCTTTCCCATCTTGCTAAACACAGAAGAGTCAGAAGGCATTGGTGCGACGTTAACAGGTGTAACCTATCAAACACCAATGTTTTTGGGTTGGTCTTAACATTTTCGCCCTCACCAACATCAACTTCCTTAGCTGTGATATATTGTGTGAGGGATTGCTTGTCCTTACGTCATCTCGAAATCGTTATGGGTTGGGGTGGTACATAACTAAGGCTAACTTTAGGCTTTGTAATGCTGCCTCCTTCACTCTGTATAACCCTTTGTGCGCTGTTAAGTCTGTAGGGCTTAGCCTTGATTACATGTCCCAAAGATATTGGTTGACTGAAGTCATAACCAGACCTCTTCATTAACTTGTACACATTGGGATGAAACCCATCGCTGGTGCGGATCTTTGTAGGCCACCTTCTTCTTGGAGCAAGCCTTTAGAAGAACTGACAAAAGTAGGGAGAGGAGCCTTGGCTAATTTCCTTGGGTTCACCTTATAAACTAGAAGCACACCTTTTTCTTTGAGAACGTGCCAGCTGGCTTCATCGAGCTTGCGTTCAACCTTGGTTGTGCTCTTAGAATTTGTAAATTCACCAAATGGCAATTCTCTATCCTTACGATAGGACTTAAGAATGTACCTGAAGACTGGCACTGCTGGATTTGCTGCGACGTTTGCTTGCTTAATAGATGAGACTGAAAATGTCTGCTCATTCTCTTCTTTCCGTTGTTGTTGTGGCTTGATGCTGCCATCACCACTATCTTCAAGAGGGATGTGGGTCTCCTTGGCATTCTTTACACTCTTTTATCCTGTAGAGGATATAGCAATTAGGATAGTTTCCTTCGATGCAGCATCTTCCTCGAAGAACTTTGCGTTAACGAAGTGTGATTCGGCCACGGTAAATGGTTTAACGTCACCATTTATCTTCTTTTCGCCATCCCAATAGTGCTTGAGACATTGGTGCAAGGTGGACGCTACCACCTCGTGTTCATATAACCAGGGACGTCCAAGAATTAACTTGTATGAAGTCCTGGAGTCTATCACATGAAAATTTGACAATGTTGTTAAGTCACCAATGGTCAACTCTACGCAGATCATACCAATCGTATGTTGCCCTTCTAGATTGAACCCCTGTATCATCATTCGGCTTTTAGACAATTCCCTAATGGTGATACCCAAGTCGTTCATAGTAGACTTTGGCATGATGTTAACTGGTGAACCACCATCCACTAGAATTTGATTAACCATTTTCCCCCGAATATATCCAGTAACAAACAACAGACGATTGTATGGTTTAGAACCCAACAAGTCATCATCAGTAAATGTTATGACTGTATTACAGGTGGCATATTAGGTAGGACTGCCCGTAAGTGGTGCATCCTTTACCTTGTCAGCATATCGATTTGCTTGGCGAATGGCAACAACAATTTGTTCGTGCATTTCCTCTGACAGGTGAAAAATTTACTGACAACCTATGTGTACTAGTAAAGCTTCTAGGATGATGAGGACTTTGTAGTCTCTTTTAAGAAGGGGTACTCAGTTCTTTATTTATCTTGTCATTGTCAGATTTGGAACATGAGGTAGTGCTAATAGCCGTGCTATCAAAGAAACATTTGGGAAGAATTCCCCTGAGCCATATGGTGCTTCAGTGAGATCTATTTCAGAATCTGACTCATCAGCCTCTTGCACTGTGATGTGGCTAGCTTCTGCTGTTTCATCCAAATCTACAATGATTCGTCCTTCCCTAGCCAATTGTGTGATGCGCTCCTTGAGTGTAATGCACTTTTCAAGAGGGTAACCAACGACCCTATGGTGCCGATAGTATTTAGGGTTAGTGGTCCTCCCAGCTTCATCTGGGCACTTTGGCTTAGGTAATTCGATGACACCTTTCTCGAGCAAGTCATCTAGCATACCTAACAAACCTGAGTCAGGGAATGGGTACTTCTTTTCCTAAAGCTCTTTTAGTGTGGGATGCTTCTTCATCACATCCTTGAATGACAGGCTCTTCTTATCCTCCAGTTTAGGCTTTCTCGTAATCCAAATTGGCTGACTTATAGAAGTGGAGATCATTTCTTTGGTCGTCTTCTTGGAGAACTTAATATTCTTTTTGAACTCAACTTTATCCTTCTTTAATTCAGCAAAATAGAAGGAGCTCTTCTATAGTCACCTACATGTCATGTTCTTTGGTCGATAGTTCTTGAAAAGTCCTTGGTTTGCTCATTTGTAAGACGTACAGCAAGTCCCAATTCATTCGTTGGGTGCACATTTCAACAACGGAAGCTTCATATAGTCGATCTTCGCATTCAAGGCTAAGTGCATGCTAGCAATTGATGTAGTCAAGAATTGGCTCATCTTTCCATTATTTTGTGTTTGTCACACAAGTCATGGTGACATTGCATTGAGTGCTATGAAACTTATTGAGGAACTCTTGTTCCATTTGTTCCCAGCTGTCGATAGACTCAGGCTCTAGATCAGTAAACCAAACAAAAGTAATACCTTTCAATGTTCAGACGAACTACTTCACCATGAGGTTGTTGTCAGTCCCAACATTATTGAATGTCTCAATGATGTGCACGATATGTTGTTTTAGGTTGCCTTTCACATCAAACTCTTCGAACTTGGGGGGTTAGTAATTATGGGGCATGCGGAGAGCATCAATCCCTTTATTGTAAGGATTGGTGTATAGGTGGGTTCTGCACGAACCTCTACCTAATTGCGCCTTAACGGTATTTGCTATCAAGTCTTGGATTTGCTCAACGGTCATTGATCCAGAGGACTTAACATTTTTAGGCGTGCCACCTTTCTTTAGCTGCTTCTCATTTCAGAAGCTTCAGTGTTAACAGACACTGTTCTTGAGTCTTCACTTTCTAAATCATTGCAAAAGATTGGGTTGATCATTTTTCTAACTTCTTGGTCATCCTAGCAATCTTTTCCTCTTGACACTTGATGGGTGCTTCCTTTCTTCACTTTCCCTGGTGGGTTTTTCTAAGATGGCGTTCATGCTAGCCATCTCCTCTTCCAAAGTGGTTGACCTTGTCATCATGGCTAGCATGACAATAGTTTTTGAGGACTCAGCTTCAGTTTCTAAGAAGTGTGCCCCTTTTGGTGAAGGCAAAGAAGAATTACTACTATAGTAGCCTTCAACTTCACACATTAGAGATTAAAGCTAGAGGTTTTGAATTTCATCCATCCAAGAAGGCACCTTTTGTTGTGTCCTCAAGCCATGGAGTTTGGATAAGGGCGGCACTATTTGCCTAGTGACGAATGGCGTAGCAACGTTTCCCATGCTCCTTGTCTCCGTTGTGTGAGTTCGCCTGCTAGAAGTGACGTCTGTTTCATAGGATCTACGAGAGAGAGATCATGTGCTCTTTTTCTTTGAAGGTTGAGAGGCGACGTTCCTTGTGGCCATGTCTTCTTTGAGGGGAAGCTCTTGAGACTTGAAAGTCCTAATCTTTAGGAGAAAGCGATGAGAGGTAGAGATGTCTCACCGAGTGTGCTAAAATTTATAAACACATATTTTGAGCCTAAAATAAATTAGATAGGAATTTGGGTACAAGACTGAATCTTTGTATTGATTTGTATATATACGTGCAGTACAATCTCTATTGAATACAATGGGTGTAATCCTCTGATTTATCTCCTTTGTATGTGTTTGAATTAGTTTATCTTAAGAGAGCGCCTTAGAGGCTTAATCTCAATCAAGATGAATAGTTGATCTTTGAGGGAGGGTGGCACACGCTATTATTATCTTCCTTCAAAGAGTGAATGTTTGAGTGTTGCTAATTTCTTTTAATTGTTCAACCTTGAATCAAGGGGGGTAGGGGTCTATTTATAAGAAAATTCTCCACTCCCCCTTGAAAGTCAAGATGGGCTTTGACCTCATTTGGAGCCTTCAATCGGGCCTCATCTTAGATTGATTTGACTTAGGAGTGATTTGCTCTGACTTTAACTTTGAATTGGGCTTTGACTTGAGAGTCTTTTGGGCTTGGGGCGGGCCTTGACTTGAAAGTCGCCTCGGGTTTGACCGGATCTTGACTTAAGAGTCATTTGGACTTTAACTTGGGAGTCGATTTACGCTTTGACTTTTGACTTGGGGGTCGACTTAGGCTTTGACCTTTGAGTTTGACTTTGACTTGGTTTCAACCGTGCCTTGACTTAGAAGTCAATTGGACTTGAGTCATGACTTGACTTGGAAGTCTCTTGACCTTTGATTTAGGCTTTGACTTGGGTTTTGACTGGGGAGTCTCTTAGGCTTCGACCTGGCCTTGACTTGGAAGCCGTTTGGGTTTAATTAAAGTAATTAAAAGAGTTAGCCCAAATAATTTATTTTACTTCATTTTTAGTATGACACATAAATATTTTTAGTGCCTAAACCCATCTCATGGGATACTTATCAAAGAAAGTTTGTCTTTGGCACCATTAACCCTTTCACAAAATAGGTAAAGGTGTAACCAATTGCTACCATCACTGAATGAAAGGCTGATGGTTGTGTAGCAGAAAAACATAATCATATGGTCACAAATAAAATGGTTTCTCATGATTGCAATATGTGGTAAGTAGTTTACCAATGCAAACTTTTGATGCCGCTCTAGGACCATCTTAATTTACCCTAGATGCCCTATTGAAGGCAAAGCGTGAAGGATAAGAGACAAACAAAATGATTCTAGCCCCTTCGGGAATAAAATTGACAGGTTCAAACTTGGAAGGTCATAGGTAGAAGAACTTTATGCATTTTATGGTCACCTAAAACAACCGTAAGGACCTTCATTGATCATTTCCCTTTCACGCTAATCCAAGGGTCAAGTGTAATGCTATTAGTGGAAGTCGATATCAATTCATCTGCATCAAAAAATTATAGGATTAAACGATATAGTAAGTGATTATTGAAACATCAAATTTGATTGACGAAGTAAGAACAAAAAAGATAAGGATAAGGGCCTACCGTATGTAGGGCTAGAATTACAAGAGTTTACAATCAAATGTTGGGAGATCAACCATTTATATAATCTTGTCCACTGAAATACCGAGTTAATTAAGAAACATCCTTCTTTATCTAATTTAGTAAGGCATTACCACGTCAAAGCTAAAGTGTTTTTCGATACTTATAAGAACCACACACTTAAGGGCAATGAGGTACCTAAAAATCAGCACATTGATAATTTACGGTACTATTATATCTAAGTTAATTTTAACAAGTTTATAAGTTCCCCAAGCATTCATTTACTAGTATTCATGATTAAAGATGGTCAAAATTCTAAGTGTTTCAAGATATGAATTGTTGAGTGTTTGAGTGAAAGGGTTGTCATCCCTGAGAATGTTGGTGAATCCACATAAGTTGTGGCTAAATTGTGAAAGAGTGTTGAACTAATGAACTAATCTACAATATAAATCTGAAATGCACTATTAAATTAGCTAAACTACCTATTAAAATGTAAAATCATATTAAGCAAATAAACCACAATTAATCTAGCACCAAGAGTACCAAACATAAGGTAATCACCGAAAACTAAGGAGCCATAATAACCCCCACCATAACCTCATAATCTCACATCACGCATAAGTAATGCAATCTACTTCCCAAATATGAAGCTCCGTGACTTAAGTCAGTTAACCACAAAAACGAAACCTCCATGCCAAAAGTTTTACTCTTTGTTTTTCTTTTTTCTTTTGTTACATTTTTTATAGTGATTTTTCCTTTTTTTTTTCCTTTTTCCCACTTGGGTAATCTGATAACAACTTGACATGAGGATTTTAGCAACATAAGTAACTCCAACTCAAGTCACAAGAATATCAAAACAATGCTTACTTATCATTTCTCTCTTTCCTAACACCAACACACCACAACATGCCCTTGCCCACCAACAACCACTAAAATCGTCTTTATAAATGACATTCCTTAATCTCAACTTCGGTATGAAATTGTGTTTGGCCAATAGTTAAAAAGAGTGTTCCACAAAGAATGGTAATAATTAAATCTCAACGGGTTAGTAAGGGAGTCAATTATTTACAGACGACAAATTTTTGACTTATGTAGTTTCATAACACACGAAGAATGTCTCTTTCCTCTTGTCAAATGTACAAATTCCTTATGTGGTTTTGGCGAGAATTAAGCCAAATTCTAGATAATGACAACTTTATATGAGATTCTCGTGAAAGAAAGCATATGATTGCAAATAATGAAGTAGTCCAATTATGCTCAAAACCTTACAGATTCATTTACCATACTTACTGCCACTGTTGTGGTCGAAATGATGCATGAGTTATCCACAAACTTGAACCAAAACCTATCATACATACTCTAATTATATGGCATTTGTGTCCAAGTCAAAAGGGATCAATCTTCACCAAAATCACACATTTTCCTAAAAAACTCAATATTTACTAAAAAAATTGAAAATCTTATTGATTTTTTGAAATGGTTTTCTTCCTTTTTTCATTTTCAAAAATTTTGGAGGAACCACCTCCTTAGCCCCACACTTAAAATACATAATGTGCTCATTATAGGAATGAGAGTCCTAAAAAGAAAAGTAAAAGAGCAAGAAATGAAAGAACTATTTACAAAGGAGAAAAAGAAAATACACCTTGAATATGCAAAGGACATGTCATCCACAACATGCATATTTACAATGCAAATGAAACAACTACCCCAACTGCAGCTATATATATGCTCTTAAGGCCCTATTAATGATGCACACAAATCCTACCAAGTCATGCAGAGCACATCACAGTCAACAACATAATTTATCAATCACATGGGCACTCAACAACTGAACTGCACCTCAAATTACCTCATCATCATACCTAACATCGTAGTTATAGTAGAGTAAGAAGTGAGGGAAAATAAGATGCACAAAAGAAAGCTACCTACCTTATATAAGATGTCTCCCTTATCAAATATCTACATGAATCCCCCTCCCAAACAAGTAAAGATGCTATGATGGTTAAGGGAGGAGAAAGGGATATAATTCACAATCATTAGGCCTTATCTGGCCTGGGTAGTGGCCAAAAATGCAGAAGGAATAGTGAAAATGACGATAAGCTCCCTTGATTGCCAATTTCAGCATGAAGCCACTCCTCATGTTGGTGAATGGCCTCCATTTGTGTCTAAATGAGCTCATTAGTTCTTTTCCTTTCCTTCAACTCTCAGGCTTATCTTATGGTTCTCTTTTCCTCTTGCTTTACTCTCTCTAATTCTTTCTCCTTTTGGTGCTTAATAGAACACCTAAACTAAGTAACTCCCTCATTAATAGATCTAATGTGTTTAACCGTGCAACGTCTATCTTGCCTCATCACCTTATAGTCGTATTGTAGGTCGGTCAACTTCACTCGAGGCTAGAAAAGGGCTGAAGAAATGCACTATCAAATGGGACTTGAGCTAATGATAACAGACCACCTATGTCAAACAAGGTTGGCTGTTAAAATGAGGGTTCTTGCATTGGCTAATCCTTTCCTTTCACCATATTACCCTCATTACCCTCCTCATCATCTTCTCCTTTCTTGTCATCATCATTCCCCTTATCACTTACTTGAACCATCTTCTTAAGGACTTTATTGTTTATTGCCTTATTACAGAATAAATTCCTTTTGTTAGCTAACATTATGCACCCCACACGAGGAAAGGTGAAAAGGATCTTTTTGTGGTGATGTTACTTGTATATGTTGCCTCTAGTGTCAATTATGTTCATGTTCCCTAAAGTCATGAGGTCTAGGCTTTTACTAAAGAAATGCGCCTTAAGCAACCCAAACGTCCCATCATAGTGCTATCCTTTAACTATGATGGTAATAAAACCTCCTACACCAATGACATTATTGTGCGTTATTTTGGCAACTTCCACAAGGTAGCGAATACTGAAAGGCTTGTATCAATGTGCCCCTCATTCAAGGCACACCAAATTATGAATAACTATGCCTTCCTATAAATATTTTGGATATCATGACGCCTAGAAAGTATGTTAGCCATTAAACATTATAGGTCATTAATGTTCACATTAACAATATCAGTGGCCTTTGGTTACCGTAATACACTTTGATATTTGGCACATGTGATACTCAACTAAGTGGGGTCACATTTCCAATTAAAGGGCAAATACCGATAAGCTCAATCATGGAGTATGAGGTGAAGTAGTTCATGACAGTCTCTTAAACTTAATCTCACATTATTATTGAGAATCTTAAATGTAATGAAGGCCTCCTTACCCTTATAAGAGCTAGCCCAATCAAATTGAATGATCTATGCACTCAAGCACTAATTTATCATATAACTCACAGTTTAAATTCACATACTTGAAAAAATCTAAGTTTCCAAGCAGCCTAACCACATCGTTCAACATTCCCAAAATTATCAATGTAACCATATTCTAAAACTTTTGTTCACAACTCAGTCTAGAGCTCGTGACTAAAATTTGATCTTTTGCTCCTTATTCACAAATTGTGAACGACAATTATTTGGGGCAAGCAATAATGGGCAAGTGTTAGATTTAACTTTTTCTTGAGGATTTGGATTTGATGATGATGCCTTGGTTGACTTGCTAGAAGGCACTCCTACTCTATTTTTACCCATGCCTGAAGAATTAAGTGAATAAGTTAATGAAATTTCGCTCCCTGTGCCTGAAAGCACCTCTTAAATGCTTATAAGCTTGAAGGGGGATTGAAATTGGGGGTACAATCAAGCTTTCTCTCTCTCTATCATGTTTAGCCTTAATAGTCGAGATTAGGGTTTTGGAGAAATGAAGCAGGTGAATGAGGAGGAAGAAAAGAATTCATGAAGCAATTTTTATGGGAAATGATTTGGAATGAATGGAATTAAAGAATTTGGTCAAGAATTGAGAGTTTTTGGTGAGGGTTTGAGTGGGATGTGAATAGGAGGAGAGGTGTTTTTGGGTGGAAGAAGAAGAAGGAAAGAAAAATGAAGAAAAATGGAAGCAGAATGGGGGTTTTGGGTTTTTCCACTGCAGAACCCACGAGGGAAGGGCGCCCCTTGCCACATGTTTGTGGTGCATTCTGAAATCCTGGATTTGGCATTGTTGTGCCTCATGGCATGAGCAAGCCTTGGTAAGTTTCCGTTTGTCTACTCTGAATTAGGAAATTATGGCATGAGAGTGCCACTAGCCATGGGCCACCAATGCTAAATTTCTACCAACTGTGCATCCTTTCAAGTTGCCTTTTGCTTTTCCCCCCTTTTCTTTTCACTCTTTTTTTCAACATTCTATTCTATCTCTTATTCACTCCCCACTTTTATTAAAGGAATTTTTCACCCTTTTTTAATGTTTTTCTAAAACCTTTTCTTTCTTTTTTCTAATTTTGCAATTTTCTCTTCTTCTTTTTTTTAATTCTTTTTCTCACTTTTTCAACACTTAAACAACTCACAAGTATTCATAAGTATGCACATATATGCAAGAGCATATGATTTTCACATCTTAAACTTGGGCAGGCTCATGGAACAAGAGACACTCCCCATTCACTTCACTAGACATCACCAAAAAGTAATTCAACATATGTTCATTCACTTTAAATGTATAATCTTTGGTAGGATCCTTGATCTTAATAGCTCCATGGGGAACACCTTAACAATAATAAACGGATTGATCTACCTAGGCCTATGTTTTTTCGAAAATAGGTGAAGCCTAGAATAAATGATAAGGGCTTTTTGCCTCGAGGAGGATTTCTTCCGATTGATGTGTTTATCATAGAAAACCTTGGTGCTTTATTTGCTCAACCTAGCATTCTCATAAGCTTTCCACCTAATCTCCTCAAGTTCATTCAAGGTTAACCTCCTTTTCTCTTTGGTTTCATTTAGACCATAAATGAGGGTCCTAATTGCCTATTAAGCTTAATGTTTGAGTTCATTGGAAAGATTGGAAAGGCAGCATAAACTAACCTTGTAGGAGAGATGCCTAATAGGAGCCTTCAAATCCTGTAGGCCCACAATGCATCAACTAACTTATTCGTCTAATCCTTTCTATTTTGCCCATGATCTTCCCTTAGATTTATTTATTTATTTATTTATTGTCTATTGGACACTTCCACTTGACCGTTTGTTTGGGAGTAGTAAGGGGTACCAAGTCAGTGAATAATGGAATACTTTCTCAACAAAGCATTAGAGGACCTATTGTCAAAATGCATCCCTTGGTCACCTATAATAGCACGAGGCATCCCATATCGAGAAAAAATGTTCTCCCTAAGGAATCTTATGACCACCATAGTAAAATTGGTCCCATAGGGAATTGCCTCAATCCATTTGGACACATAACCGACGTAGACAAGAATATCTTCATTCACAAATTAATTAGCAAACAACCCCCTAAAGTTAATCCCTTGAATGTCAAATATATCAACCACAATAATAGGGTTACGGGGAACCATTTCCTTCCTATTAAGTTGTACCTAACTATTGACAATGAATGTACCTTTTACAATACTCATGGGCATCCTTAAATAAGGTTCGGCAGTAAAAATCACTTTAGAGACTTTTCAAAGTAGCTTTTCTCCTGATGAAATGCCTTACACATGCATATTCATGACAAAAGGAAATGACACTAAGAATTTGGTCACCAGGCACACATTTTCTAATGATTTGGTCTTGGCAATACTTGAAGAAATAGGGATCGCCACATGAAATATCTAACCAATGCAATGAGGTGTGCAACATCATCTTTGATCGATTCCCTAGGCACGTCTCATATGGCTAAGTAATTGATAATGTCGGCATACCATATCTCCAACTAAGCTCCAAAAAGTTGTTCATTAGGACAACACAAAAAAATAGGGGTCTCACATATATCATCAATCGTGATCCTAGATAGATGGTCCTATATGTGGTTTTTGAACCCTTTCCTATTTTAAATTTCACAATCTAACACTTGGATGAGCATGATCTATCGAATGAGTCTAGGCTTAGCGTCCTTTTTCTCGACAAGGTGCTCTAAAGCAACATGATCAATAAAAACAACCCCATTAGACACTAAGAGGCAGTGCCTAAACTTTTCAAATCCAAACAACGCTAGGAACTTCTTCTCTACCACTGTGTAGTTTACTTGCACTTCATTTAAAGTGTGACTCGCACAGTAAATTACATGGAAGTTCTTATCAATTCTTTGATCCAAAACTATATCTACCATGTAGTCGAGCACATTACACATAAATTCAAATTATTCTCTTCAAACTACAGGGTACATGATAGTAGCAATGGTCAATGTCTCCTTTAGTTTTGTAAATGCTAGGTCACACTCTTTAGAGAAGTGGAATGGGACGTCCTTAGTAAGGAGGGAACACAACGGCTTAGAAATCTTGTAATAATCCTTAATAAACCTCTAGCAGAAACTAGCATGTTGTAGAAAAGAACGTATGTCTTTCCCATAAGTGGAGAGGTGGAGATTTGTAATTAAATCCACTTTGGCTTTATGTACCTCTTTCATGTCACTAGAGATGATGTAACCCAAAATAATTCACTTTTTCACCATGAAATAACATTTTTCCCATTCAAACACTTCTCTAACACCTATTTAAAGCCTTTTCAAAATTAGCCAAGCAATCCTGAAAAAAGTATCTGTGATGCAGACACCATCCATGAATATTTTAAGGCATTGCACAACTAAATCAAAAAATATGAACATCATACACCTTCAAAAATTTGTCAAAGCGATAAATATATGGAAAGGCATCTTTCTAAAGGCACGAAAGCCAAAACGGCATGTAAATACAGTCTTCACTAGGTCTTGGGCAATGGGAACATGGCTATTATTGGATTATCCATCAAAGAAACAAAAAATGCTCACTGCGCTAAGCTCTCTAGCATTTAGTGTAAGAAGGGTAGAGAAAAGTGATTCTTTCCCGTGCTAGAGTGGAACTTCTAGCAATGAATGCATATCCTGCACTTGGATCTGATTGTTATAGGAATAAGTTCATCCTTATTGTTCTTACTAACAGTGATACTCTTCTTTTTAGGAACTTTTAGGAACAACTAGGATGGGATTTACCCATTCATTATCTGAGATAGGGTAAATAATATCATGGTCCAACCATTTAAGAATTTCCTTCCTCACCACTTCTTAGGGTAGGGTTCAACCTTCTTTGTCAATCATGGTAAAGCTTGGCATTGTCCTTAAGGCGAATTTTATGTATCATAATGGTCGAACTGAGCCTCTTATGTCTCCTAAGGTCTACCCTAACCTCTTTGTTTTTCTAAAGTCAAGCACTTGGTTCTCTTAGTCTAGGTCAAAATCATTGGCAGTTATCATTAGAGAAGACTTGTTTGGACCCAATAAAGCATATTTAAGGGTATTGGGAAGGGTTTCAATTCAATAGATGAAGATAAATGCATATTAGGAAGCACCTCTTGAGATGAAGAGGGATAAGAAGAGATGGATGCAATAATAGATGCATGCAACAAGTCACCCCATTGATCATCAAATGCATATATGTCATATTTGGGATCATATACCATACAAAATGACTTGTATGCACACAACATCAATTCCTCTTCATGATCAGATTCTACTTCTACCAAAGAAAAATCACTTATGCAATTAAGGATAGAGTGCTTAACGTCATCAAATCCCATGGGTTGCTTTTGTAGATTGAACACATTCAATTTCATTGCCATATTCCCAAAAGTTAACTTCATTTTCTCATCCTTGCTATTGATAAGTGCCTCTGATATGGCCAAAAATCGTCGACAAGGACCACTAGTGCTTCATTTTCGAGACACACAACAAACCTCAGTCTCAAGTACAACAAAATCAACTGAAAATATGAATTCTCCTATGTTGATTAACAAGTCCTTAACTATTCCTCTAAGAAAGCCAGTTGAATTTTTGACCAATTGAAATACTATTTTGGTTAGTTCTACTATTCCGAATCTCTCATATACCGTAAAGGGCAAAAGATTGACACTAGCACCAAGGTCAAGCAAGGTCCTATGCAAATTATCATTGCCAATGACAATTGAAATTGTAGGACACCCTGTGTCAGTAAACTTGACTGACACTTGATTAGAAATGATCAAAACCACATTAGAGGCCAAAACGGCTCTCTTAGGACCATTAGTAAACCTCATGGTAGTGCACAACTTTTTAAGAAAATAAGCATAGGGGGCTTTGAATAGTATCAAGGAGGGGAATGCCGATCTTCACTTAGGAGAATATCTCCCTTATCTTATCAACATGGGATTGGTAAGTCTATTAGGAAAAAGGGGAATGGGCTTATACAGCATAGGGGAAGGAGTGGGAGTGGCCTTAAAAGGTGTAGAGTCATTAATGATCAGTAAGTCACCCTCCTCAGGTTCTTCCATACCCTTCAGAAGAGGCAAATTTGACAAAGCTGACACATCATGAAAGATACATTCTTGGGAAGAAGAAGGAGTAGAGGATGGGGGAAGGGACACATTCAAATTATATTGATCAAAATGGGTGACAAATTTCTTTCCCGACCTTAGAGAAATCACGACATTAACTTTCCTTAGATCATTAGGGTTAAAAGACAAGGGAGAAGATCCCCTTCTTGGGTTCACTTTAGGTCGACCAGGAAAAGTTCCTCTTTTCCCATTTCATGTGGCAAGTTGTGGAGATTGTTGACTCATGGTTTCATCAACCTCTTATTAGACTCTTTTATATCTTTATACTATTCACTTTCTTTGTCACTTCATCAATTTCATTGTAATTAGGAGCGAGTAAGATTGAACAAAAATCGATTGAGAAGAAGCCTGCTAAATGCATTGTATGCTCCTTAAAATTATGCCTTTGATAAGAATATGTAGGGCAAGTGTATCCCTGGAAACCACCCCCTTGAACATTAGGCATTAAAGAATTTTGGCCAATCCACAAAAATTTAGGGTGGTTAGACCTCCCAGGGCTGTATGTAGGAGAATAGGGGTCAAACTCCGGCCTTTAAAAGGCCACATTAAGCTACACTTGCTTTTAGCTCATGGCCAATTGTTACGTAAACAAAGGATGGGCACTCAGGGTATGGTCTTGAGCTTGACATTATGAGTATGGAGCTACTTGTGGAGAGGTAAAATTGTTCCGAGATTGAGGCATCCTTAAGAATGTTTTTAAGTGCATCCAAATGTGTGTCAATATAAGTGATGTCCATAAGCACATGCTTTCCTCTCTTTTGACTACTTATCTGAGCACTTAGGCTTTCATCTCTAGTGGTTCCCATTTTAAAGTCTTTTTAGCAAGTTCTTTTAGAAATTCTCATGCCTTTGTTTCACTTTTTTTTGAAAATCCCCTTGACTCATGGGCACAACGATGGTATGAGCTTATTGGTCAAGCCTCTAATATATAATTTGGCATAAATATGACTACTCTAAACTGTGATGGGGACATTGAGTCAATAAGTTCTAAACATCTCAAACATTTCCAAAATGATTTCTTATCAAATTGCCCAAAATGGTTAATTTAATTTCCTAATTTACCCCTTTTTGCCAGTCAGGAAGTATTTTCTTAAAAACATCCTCACAAACCCATCACGTATGGAGATAGAATTTACTGGGAGGGTACGCATCCACATCTCCGTCGAATTTGTTATGGCAAATGGAATGAATGCAACCTAACAGTGTCTTGGGGAACATTTAGAAATTACATCATTGAGGATACCTCTTCAAATTCACTTAGAAACAAGCAAGCATCTGTCATCCCCCGAGAACTTAGGGAAAATGATCATGTATTGGGGTCTAAATTTCATATTGGACATTCTCCACAAGTTCTAAAATTCGAAAACAAGAAGGATTTGTGGACCTTGGGAGATTAAAAATCTGATTTCAACTCCTATGAAAAGGAAGATGTGGAGGTTGAGCCTTTCTTCTTTCCGTTATTGCTTCCAAATTAAACGCAAAGGGTTGGCTTATCTCACTGTGCGGGTTTGAGATTTCAAAATGAATAAGTCTCTCACTGCTAGGCGACCTTATCCAAGTACTCATTCTCCGATTTATTTTTTTTCATTGTTAGATTTTTGCAAATTTTTAGGTGTTTTCTCATAATGACAAACAAAACAATACTATTTACAATAGTCAAGTCTCAAGAAAATATGAATCTAATGTCATCGTCCTTGACAATGGCGCCAAAATTTGCTGAGAGTCTTCAAGGGATAACGTTGTCATCCGTAGGGATGTTAGGGAATCAGTGTAAGTTGTAACTAAATTGTGAAAAGGTATTAAATCAATTAACTAATCTACTATTAATCTAAAATGCACTCTAAATTAACTAAACTGCCAGTGAAAAGTTAAGATCACCTCAAGCAAATAAACCATAATAAATCTAGCACCAAGTAAACAGAACAAGGCAATAAACAAATTAACACATCTAAAAGGATGATTAATGGCATGACATAATCAATGGCTCGACATGGCCACAAGCTTCCCAAATTTTTCCGCAAGACATAACCTATAAAAAGAAAATCAATCCTAGAGCAACTATCTAACCTAATAAAACCAATAAAGGGGAGAAGAGAGAAAATTACCCAAAACACACTCGTATTTCATGTTGACTTTTACTTGATTAACAATCATTCCATCTTCAATCTGCCACCAATTAGCATTCATCAACTTTATTCTAGCCTCCCTTGATAGGATGAAACTTGAGGTTGCAAAATCCAAAGTTCTCAAGAGAAAGAAGATTGAGCAGAGGATGAAGAAAAGGGGACGACTAAGGTTTTGAGAAGTAGATTATAAGCTCAAATCCTTTGGGATTGAACCTCTAATCTCCATTCAACCCCTTGCTCATCAAATCTCATCATTTGGGGATGACTTTGATAGACTAAAAGTAGAGAATTGATAAGAGTTTAGGAGAAAGAAAGTAAAATTAAATCTTAATTAAAAAGAGCATCAAAATGATAACACAGTTCGGCCAAAAGATTAACCTTCCATTGATAAAATACTGAATCTACAAAAGTGACTTAAAGAAAGAAAAAACTGTTATAAAAATATAAATCCCTAAAAAGAAGAAGATGATTCCCTTTTCACTAGCCTAGGCATGATTTAAAAATATCCACATCCCCACACTTGGCATGATCATGCCAAGTGGCAAGGGTCGATCATCCTAATTATTTTGCCAGCCTGCCCTATTCTTCTTGTCTTTCTTTTCCATGAATTCAAAGTGGCACGAGGTGTGCCATCTGGCATGGCATCCTAGCCACTTCTCTACATTGCTCTTTCTTTGCAGCTCTTGGCTTGGCACGGTTTGTCTACCTTGGCATAGTGTGGGCTCTTTTTTGGCATGTTTCCTCCTTTAGACTTCAAAGGAAGCCAGATAGTACTCTAATTTAGCACTCTTTCATTTATTTTATCTCCAAGAACTTAAGACATTCATAAATTTCTAGCTTAAAAGTCATGTTGAGAGTTTAATCAAGCATGAAGGGCACCCTAAAGTATACCGATTAGAAATCAAATATGAATCTCTGATTGAAGAACTAATGTCTGGTTTGTAAACATTTCCAACAACGCAAAAAAAGCAAAAAAAAAGATCCAATATGTTTACTTTGTTATGAATTGAATTAGTCATTGGGATGCTGATAATTAAATGAGAAACTTATTTTGGATAGTTAACATTATTGTGTTGCCTTGTTCCCTTAGAAGGGCCATAATATGGTCTCTAACTGGGATTCTTTCCTCGCTTTTGATTTATTACATAAGATTACTCAGTCAGGAGTCCAACTACATTAGGTGAACATACAAAGAAAACGTATGAGCGTAGAGATGGACCCAGCAGATAAGCTAAGGAAGAGAAATTTAACTTGAATTTGATAATTCTTGCTTTTATCTAGCTTTTCATAGGAGGAGACTTTAATGGCCATATTGGTGTTGACCCAGTCGGGTATGATATGGCCCACGGAGGTTTCGGTTTTGGGGAGAGAAACAACGGAGGAGTTTCTGTGTTGGACTTTGCAGTGGCATATGAATTGTTGGTGGTAAACTCCTTTTTTAAGAAGAAGGAAGATCACTTGATGACCTTTAAGAGTGGCGTCGTGAAGACCCAGATTGATTACTTCCTAACGAGGGCGGATAGTCGGAGGTTCTGCAAGGACTGCAAGGTGATTCTTAGTGAGTATCTAGGAACTCAGCATAGGTTGCTTGTGTTGGATGTGAAGTTCAAATGTTCAAGGTGGAAGAAGAGGAGTGTCGGGGAACCTAGAGTTAAGTGGTGGACCCTCACAAAGGAGAACGCTATGTTATTATCAAAGAGGATTTCTGATAAAGAAGCTTGGTCGTGGGTAGAGGATGCAGATTCAATGTGGAAGACAATGACAGATTGTATTCGAAGGTCGGCTATAGAGGTCCTAGGCACTTCTAGAAGGGGTGGTAACAAAATGAAGGGTGCTTGGTGGTGGAACGAGGAGGTAAAGGAGAGAGTCAAGGAGAAAAAAGAGGCATATGCCGATTTCTTGAACTGTGGAGCAGAGGGAGAGAGAGATAGTAGTAGAGCTAAATATAAGGCAGCAAAAAAGGCAGCTAAGAAAGTTGTTGCGGTAGCTAAAAGTCGGGCTTATGATAGGTTGTATCATAGACTGGAGATCAAGAAAGGGGAGAAGGAAGTCTTTAAGCTGGCGAGGGCTAGGGATAGAAGAACAAGGGATTTAGGTGTTGTGAGGTGCATCAAGGATGAAAATAGTAAGGTATTATTTGAGGATGCGGATATCAAGGAGAGATGGCAACGGTACTTTTCCAATCTCCTTAATGGTGAAGGGATGGGAGATTTTCGAAGCAGGGAACGAGAGCATGGTGTTAGGAGGACTAACCCGCGAGGGCATAGTCATATCAGCAAGGATGAGATTAAAGAGGCCCTGAGGAAGATGCCCAATGGGAAGGCAGAGGGTACAGATCAAATATCGGTGGAAGTGTAGAAGTGTTTAGGTGAGGAGGGATTAGAGTGGCTAGTGGAGCTTTTCAATGTTATTTTTAGGATCGCTAAGATGCCTGAAGAATGGAGGTCTAACATAGTAATCCCTTTGTACAAGAACAAAGGTGATATTCAGGATTGTAATAATTATAGGGGTATAAAGTTGCTCAGTCACACTATGAAGTTATGACAAAGGGTGATTGAGAGAAGGTTACGGAAGGATGTGTCGATCTCAGAAAATCAATTTGGTTTTATGCCAGGCAGGTCGACCATGAAGGCGATCCACCTCCTTAGAAAATTCATGGGTTTGTATAAAGATAGAAAGGTGGATCTCCACTTGGTATTCATTGATCTGGAAAAAGCTTATGATAGAGTTCCGCGTGAAGTGGTATGGAGATGCGTGGAGGAGAAAGGAGTGCGTCCCTGGTATATTCGAGTGATAAAGGATATATACGAGGGGGGTAGGACGTGCGTTAGGACGCTAGGAGGGGTCACTAATGACTTCTCCATTGGCATACAGGTCGACCATGGAGGCGATCCACCTCTTTAGAAAATTCATGGGTTTGTATAAAGATAGAAAGGTGGATCTCCACTTGGTATTCATTGATCTAGAAAACGCTTATGATAGAGTTCCGCGTGAAGTGGTATGGAGATGCGTGGAGGAGAAAGGTGTGCGTCCCTGGTATATTCGAGTGATAAAGGATATGTACGAGGGGGGTAGGACGTGCGTTAGGACGCTAGGAGGGGTCACTAATGACTTCTCCATTGGCATAGGCCTGCATCAGGGTTCCGCCTTGAGCCCTTTTCTTTTCTCTCTAATTGTGGATGAACTTACAAGAGAGATTCAAGATGAGCTACCTTAGAGTATGCTTTTCGTAGATGGCATTGTTCTTATTGACGAGACCAAACAAGGAGTTAATGACAAGTTAGAGCGAGAGAGGCATACTCTGGAATCTAGAGGTTTTAGAATAAGAAGATCGAAGACGGAGTATCTTCATTGTTGTTTCAGTGGAAGGGGAGATGCGGGGGGAGAAGTCACCCTGAATGGGGGGCCGACACCTAAGGTCGATAAGTTTAAGTATCTAGGCTCCATCATTCAGTAGAATGGGGATATTGACGGAGATATTATCCAGCGAATAAAAGTAGGCTGGCAAAAATGGAAGTTTTCCTCTGTTGTGCTGTGTGATAAGAGGGCACCCCTGGGCTTGAAAGGTAAAGTCTATCGCATGATAGTTAGACCGGTCGTCCTTTATGGATCGGAGTGTTGGCCTCTAAAAAAGACGCAAGTTCAAAGGCTGACGGTAGGAGAGATGAGGATGTTAAGGTAGATGTGTGGCTTTACGAGGATGGACAGAATTAGGAATGGAGTTATCAGGGACTTAGTTAAAGTAGCCCCCATCGGAGATAAGATGAGGGAAACAAGACTCCGATGGTTTGGTCATGTAAAAAGGAGGAGTATGGACGATCCAGTGAGGAGATGTGAGAGGATCAACATCCCCGAAGGCAAAAGAGGGAGGGGACGTCCTAAAAAGAGCATGGACGAGGTGATTAGAGAGGACTTGAAAGTTGTCGATTTGACGGAGGACCTAGCTCAGGATAGGAAGGTGTGGCGGGATAGGATTAGGATCTTAGAGCGCTGAGAGTCGACCTCATAGTTATCCTGTGGTTGCTGTGTCATAGTACGGGTAGAGGGTTTTTTTAGTTTGTTGTGTGTGTATGCAGGTGGCCATGTCTTCTGAGAAGAGATCTCGGCTGCTTACCGCTGGTTGTCCAGGTATTTTACCTTCCTCGGATATATTGTTCTTATATTTCGTAGCTTCAGCTACTGATCTTTTATATTTCCTAGTCATCCTTTGCTATGTAATCTCTCTTTCTAAAAAAAAAAAATTATTTTCCCATTTAGTGTTTTACAAAACCTTTCTTCTATATAGTATTTTCAAAAATTTTTTTTGTGGGTCTCTTGGAATCAGCCTCTCTATGGGTAGGAATGCCGGTAGAGGTAAGGCTGCTTACAGCTGGATCTCCCCAGACCCTGCGAAAGTGGGACCCATACTGGGAGTTATTCTTGTCGTTGTTGCTGCTTTTATCTAGCTTAATTTATGTGACTTAAAATCACGAAATTTTTAACATTTATAATTAATTATCATTTGTGAACCTTTAATATCCGTCTCTAATGTCAATAGTCCAAAATGACATACTAATCTTATCAATTCTATCCCAAACGATACATCATAATGAAATGTTATCATTACTAAAAATTACAGATAAAAGAATTGATTTTAGAAAATTTATAAGCCATAAGTTTCGTTGTTAAATAATAACCTTTTTCTTTTTAATAGGTAATATTATAATTTTTTCGAACATTGGACGATAAGAGTCCATATTTTAAGGCGTTGGATGATAATAATCCCAATTTTAATGTTGGATCCTAATTGTGTATACTTTGAGCATATTTAACCTTCTCATATAAGCATTGAGATCAGTGGCGAATCTAGAAATTTGGGGAAGAGTGGTTGGAAATAAGTTGGTCGTTGCGGTTGAGTGGCATCATTCCCACCTTTTTATTCAACAGTAAGTCTTCGACTTTAGAGCTTGAAGAAAATGATAGTTCCTTGCTTATCTTCTTGAAATGTTTATACATTGTGAACTAGAATTCAAATTAACTCACAAATTAAACAATTTTAGAATTGAAATTAGCAAATTAAGCTCGAAAATTAAAACTAAAATAGCAAATTAACCTCAAATTAAAGGATTAAGTAACAAATTAAACTATTGACGTCAATAAAAAGACAATCTTTTTGTAATATCTATACACTTTGATGAGGGGTGAAAAATACGAACGAGAGGCGAAAAATAAAATTTAAAAACAGAAAGATTAGGAAGCAAGACTCAAACCCACAACCTATAATGAATTAAAGAAATGCAAGTGAGTAACATCTTGGCGCAAATATTATTTATTTAATCTAACTATTTTAGGGCATGTTCTTTTCGTTGGTAAATTGGGGTTGGTAAACGGATGAAGTTGGTTGAGGAAGGTTGAGGTGGATTGAAGTGGGTTGAAATTGGTATTTTTTTAATTTTTTTTTTTGGGAAGTAGGTTGAAGCGGGTTAAAATAGTGAGAATATAATTTATGTGTGCTAATTTATGAAGGTATTGAAATTGAGTGCAATTTTTGGGTGAATGCTAATTTAACAATTTTGTAACTATTTTTGTGAAAGTTTACTGCGTTACAACTTCTCAATTATTTTTAACAATTTGCGTAACAAAATTCATTCATCACAATTGTTTATATATGTATTCAAAAAATTCAGATGTAAGATAAGAAAATAGTATTATGATAATTTTTACAAAATATATTTAGCAATATATATTTGTTGTTAATTTTAAAATATAAGAATAACTTCAAAATATAAAATTAGCCATTAGTTAATTTTATACCACTCACAGATGATAAATTAGATATGGAAAATAAAAAAAATATATGTAATTTCAAAAGCATGTGAAAGCAAAATATCATCATGATAATTTGAAAACAAAAATGGAATCGTATCTACCTCAATCTACACTGCCTTAACAATCAAAGAATCTCAAGCCTCATTTCTCTTTTGCAGGCACAGAACACCCCATCGCCTGCTACTTTACCCCATGGCCCCCTTGTTATTTTACCCAGAAACGAATAACCCCCCCGGTGAATCACCCATATCACGATTGTGAGGCATCACGGGACATGCATGTACCTTCGGTTCACCCAGATATGATTTACCCAGTTGTGGTGGATAATGTTTGTGAATGTTAGTGTTGTGGGTGGAAAATTTTGAGAGTAGAGCAATTCTTGGGTTTTTGGTGTTGTTTAGTGGAATTTTCGGTTCCCATTTGTTCATGTTCATGGTGAGTTCGTGGATCTCATATAAGTGGTTGTCAAATGATACTGACGAATGACGCACACCACAATGACTACGGAATGAGATTTGTATGAATGGTCATGTTTTGAAAATGTTAATTGCTGACAATATGAGCATTGAAATAGCTTTTGTCTTTCTTGTTGAACATCGCATTCTACGAGTAGTGTATGAACGGCTATTAATTTCTGACGTTACAAGTGAACCCCCCCGCCCATTAACTATAATTGCAAAGGTAAATTTGCATCTCCTTGTATATGTGTTTTGTGGTCTGACCATGGCATGTTGATGGATATATAAAAATGAAAGCAATGGCTGCTTCTGGGAAGAAATCTGCTAATTGGACAAATAGGGACGATGAGAAGTTGTTGGATATTTTGATTGAACAAAGAGCGCAAGGATCAGTTAAATTTGAATGGAGTTTAGTAAGAGTGATGTTGAAAAATGAAGGGATCAATAAGGAGGGGCCCAAATCAAAAACCGTTATAATGATTTAGCAGCGTAGTTGCGAGCTTAGGAATTTCTTATAGGCAAAACAGAGGTTGGTGTTGATTACAAGACTAGGGCTATGGTTGTGTCCGATTCAACTTGGTAAGACTTCCCTTAGGTAAATGATGTACACATTTATAAGTTTAGAATATTATGAATGGCATGGTTGTTTGTAATTGTAATGTGAAACATTTATGTGTGTTGTGGTGTACAGAAATTTGGTGGCAAGTATAAATCGTTCCGGAAGAAGGTGCCTGCGAACTTGGAAAAGATGAAATCGGCATTCTATGGGAAGCACGCCACTAGTGAAATGAGCTTTGCCTCCTAGAATGGTTACTTGTCCTAGCAATCAAACCCAAGGGTCGAAGGGAAAAGCGATTGATATGGACGAACATGTAGGTGACAGTGACGAAGCGAATGAGGATGGATCCGATGCTGATATCGAATGCCTTGGTGTGGAGGAAAGTCGATCTCCTCCTAAGAGTGTACACAACTCTCGCAAGCAAAAAAGTGAAGGCGAGACTTCTAGTGATGGCAAACAGTAAGAACTTCTTGACTGGTCATCAAGAGATGAAGAGGTGCACCAAGCCCTTACTATTCTCTGCATAAGGGAGGAGGCAAAGCAGCGACCATGCCTTACTAAACAAGTGCAGGCACAGCTGAAGGGACATCCTCAAATTTCTACCATGGGATCGGATTTCATATGGAGTGTGATGGACTATATCCATCAAAAAAAGGAAGAAAAGCTTTTCTTGGTTTTGGACGATCAGTTTGTGGTCAGATACATGACATCAAGAGGGTTTTGGATCTAACTGTATATGCGGCTTGGAGTATATATGTGTTAGTTTTCTTGTTAGTTCTTCTAAGAACTTGTTTGCATTAGCATTATGTGGTCATGGATAGGTTGCTTTCTTTGTTTGGGACAGCGTTGGTCTTGCACGGCTTTCTTGTGTTGTTTTTTGTGTACTTGATTGTATCGTTGTATGCGGAGGAATACCATGTTGTGGGGACATTGCATAATTTCCTTGTGTTTGACCTTGCTAATTGTTATGTGATGATATAATGTAGGATGGATGAGAAGGATTGTACAATGGATGAGGAGGATTGTACAATGGATGAGGAAGAAGACCATGCTATTGACACAATTATAGGTTACACCCTACAACGTTATCATGTGGAGCGACCTCGCTTTCCACATTGAAAGATAGATTGCTAAGCGCAATTGGTGGGGAGAGTGGGGTGAATTACATACACAAATTGCTGTGAGTGAATCGTTCGGTTTTATGAAGTAAAGTTCTTCACCTCAAAAAAGATGTTTTCACACATCTTGTTAGCATATTCATGGAGAGGGGTTTATTGAAAGGGTCGTTTTGTTAAAGCAGCTGTGTATTTTGGCAAGAGAGGAAAGCTATCGGGAGGCTGAAGTTCGCTTTCAGCATTACCCATCAACAATAGGCAAATATCATAAACAAGTGCTCGACGGTCTAGTGCAATTGTCTGCTAGTATTGTTAGGCTATATCAAAGTCAAGATGAACTGGCCATTGAAATTTTGCAGAAGAAGGGCTTCTATTGGCCTTTTTTTAGGGTATGGTCTTTACCTCCCCACACACTTTAACATCTTCTTATCGTTATAAGCATATGTCAAACTATGCTTAACTTGTTATTTTCTATTAGAGGACTATATTGGGGCTTTAGATGAGACGCATATTCAATGCGTAATAAAAGATGATAATAGCCAACGATTTTGAAATCATAAAGGGCGAAAGAGTTAGAACATTTTGTATCTCATTGCTTTTGGCATGATGTTTACATACGTGAATGCTGGCTGGGAGGGGAGTTCCCATGATCTACCTGTATTAAAGGATAGTTTGAGTTAGCATGAATTTGATTTCCCTCATCCTAAACCAGGTACTAGCATATTCATTGTCGTGTTTGTAGGTAGTTTGCTTGATTATAACGCAATATTCATCTGGTCTTTTTCTCTTATATACTCCTACAAGAAAATATTATTTGGTAGATTCTATGTATCCAAATACGTACTTGGCTCCTTATCAAGGGAAGATTGTTCGGTACCACATTCCAGAATTCAGAAGCGGCTGCAAATAAGGCCATAAGCCACAAGGTATTCAAGAAAAGTTTAACTATCGTCATTCGTCATTACGTGGAGTAGTTGAGTGAGCACTTGGAGTTTTGAAGCTGATTTGGAAAAATTTGGATGACAGGATGCCTCAAATGAGTTTAGAATCACAAATTAAAATTGTTATTACAGTATGGACACTGCACAATTTCATCCGTCTTCATGAGAAGAGGATGCAAATCTCACCAAAGTCATTATGTGCTAACTAAAGGCCCTCGGTTAACCTATTTGATCAGGATGCTACGAATGTCATGAATGAAATTAGGAATCAAATAGCCAATGATATTTGGGCATCTCGTTCCACCTGAAATTAATGTTTGTAAAGGTGGTAGTGATAGGTGCTTAAATATTTGTATCGCTTAATTTTTACGATGAATTCCTATAATCATTTTCATATCTATTTCAATATCTTTATCTTTGTGTTATGTTTACACATTGCAATTAAAAAATCCATTCCCGAAGGTATGGATTTTGTACATGATAATTTAGAAAATTATCAAATTTCATAGTTGCCAACAGAATAATCTTTTTTGTATTTTTTCAATGATGATTTGCAAATTTTTACCATTTTCAAATCATACTACTTTTGTATTGGTATATATTCAGAACATCAAAATGTTCAAACCATATTAATTCCAAAGTACGGTAATTTACAAAAAAGTAGTATGGTAATATTTTGTTGCAAAAATAATTAAATTTTATATGACACTTTAAAAATTATGAAAATTATGAAGAAGGTGGGTTGAAGTTGGTTGAAGTGGGTTGAAGTAGGTGGAGGTTGATTAAAGTGGGCTGAAGTTGATATTTTTTTAAAGTGGGTTGAAGTTGGTTGAAGTTGGTAAATTCAAAAGGACCAATGAAAAGAACACGTCTAGTTTTGCCACATACTTTTTGTTTTTTTTTTAGGGGGACGAGTGTCTGTTGTTATCACTAACTTCACACTCCCTTCGCCACTGATTGAGATTAAACATGTTTTTACTACATATAATCCAACAATTTCACAATGTTATCCAAATGCATATATTAAGATGCAGAATTTTTAATTGAATAAAATTGCATGTGCCTAATATGAACTTGTAACATCGAGTAAAAGCACCTTCGAACTCGTTGTTGGTATAGCTAGTTAAATATATTCAAAGTACAGACCACTGGTATCCAAAGTTAAAATTGGTATTATTATCATCCAATACCCTCAAAATACATATTATTGTTGTCAATATCTTGTATTTTTAGTCAAGATAAGACACTTAAAAAATCTTATAACAAGATATTCATCGTTTGCTATCATATATGAAAATATTTATTTTTCCTTCTTCAATTTATTTTTGAGAAGGAAACCAGCATTTATTTACATTCATTTGTAGCTCATAATTCATCATAGTGATCTATGTCTTGCTATAAAAGACTCTTAACTGTCTCGCCTTAATCCAAATTAATGTATTTTACAATTTGAAATCAATAAAATTTTAATAAGTACAAGTTATTATGAGTTGTAAAGCTTACTATTCATTAGCTATGTCGACAAGCACAAACTGACATCTTAACATGATGAACCACATCTATGAAAGCATATCATATTTGTAACTTTATAAATGATAAAAATTACCTTATAAAAAAAATCTTTAAACAAGCTTTACTGTAATTTTATGCAATTTATAAGTTGTACTACTTTTCCACTATTCAATCATATCATTTTTTTTGGTAAATGTAATATATGCTAATGTGCATTTTAAGCAAAGACAAGACACTTCAGAATGTCATGTAGTAAGGCATTTATCATTTTGCCAATTTGATTAAGTCATTACTGAGGTGGATGTTTCTTACTCATATTGGAAGCAAGAAATTTCAATAGTGACTTTTTTAACTTTGTTAAGGAAAAATAGGAACTGTGCGTCATATATGCTTGTGCCCTCAACAAAAGATTAAGTTGCTGTATAAAACATTTCAATAGTGAAATCATCGTCTCAGTTTTTTTGGGGGGGGGGAGAGGAACAAAAATGATATAGAAACTGTTTATATGCACAAAATAATATCGCTCTTTAGTCAAAATTACAAATGAATTAAAGATCAAAACAAGAATGCATTGAAATATCAATGGAAAAAACCGACGCAAAAACACCCACCGATATATTAACAGACTCACGGGAGGGGATTTGACCATTTTCGATGCATTGATATTCTTACAGAAACAATAAATTAATTGTTAAATGAAAATTAACACGACTGATCGTCTACATTTTTAATTAATGGGTAGTAATTGACAGAGAATTCCAGATATTCGCCTTCCTTTCTCTCTTTTCACATGTCTACAAATTCCTTCACTGTTATAGCCAAAAAGAATATCAATTAAATCCATCACCAGACTCATCAATTTGTTTAATTTGCCATAGGTCGATAGCCTGACAAACTTTGTTTTTTATTACGTAGTTCACAGAGGACCGCCAATGTTAATCAATTCACTTAAAGTTAACGTAAACCCAAAGTAGGATCGGTCTATTCGATAGACTGAAATTAGTCAATTGTTTTCTTTTGTCCAGGACGATTTCGGGCATGCATGATTTAGGACATGTTCTTTTCATACGTAAATAAAGGTGGATAAAAGGTTGAAGTGGGTTGAGATGGATTGAGATGGATTGAGGTGGATTGAAGTTGGTATTTTTTTTAGGTGGGTTGAAGTAGATTGAAGTGGATTAAAGTTGATTAAAGTGGATTGAAGTAGATTGAAGTGGGTTGAAATTAGTATATTTTTTTGTGGTGGTTGAAGTGGGTTAAAATAATGAGAATGTGTGATAATTTATTAAGTTATTGTAATTTTTAGTGCATTTTTTCGCTGAACAATAATTTCACAATTTTGTAACTATTTTTCTGAAAATTAGAGGCCGGCACAACTTGTCAATTATTTTTAACGATTTGGTTTACAAATTATTAAATTTATGAAGAGGTGGGTTGAAGTCGGTTAAAGTGAATTAACATAGGTTAAAATTGGTTGAAGTGGGTTGAAATTAATTATTTTTTTTAGATAAATTAAAATTAATTAAAATAAATTAAAATAAATTGAAGTAGGTTGAAATTGATAAATATAAAAACCCTACGAAAAGAATAGGGCCTCAGTGGCTTGTTTTGGGATCACCTGGTACAAGGAGCTCACGCCAAGTTGCATGATAAACTTTTGACTGGCAATAGTACTTTCTCTAGACTGCAGTGTTGGCAATTTTGTTTCCCGCAATAGAAAGTAAGCTTTGACCATTACAGTATTGCCAAAGGTTTTTCTTTTTTTCGTTTTTGTTGGTTTAAATCCTGCGTCCGTGGATTAGATTGCCCAACAATATTAGATTATTGATATTTTGTACCAAATATCATGCAACTAAATTGAGAGATGTAGGTCATGATTTATGTGATCAACAATATATCATCTCTATTGATTCACTAAACATTATCAATAATGGGATCGAATTATGTTATCTTAAATATCTTTCTATATACTCCTATGAATGGTATATATATCCATCTATTTGAGAGTGGTGGCTCGTGTACCTGTTAGTAAATTTTTCATTGTTTATAAAAATTCTTAAAAATTTTAAAGGACACCGATAAAAGTTGATTAGTGCTCATTAAATTTCATGAAACTCAAACATGGGATAGCATTATAGAAAATTTTTGGATCGACTCTTGAGTCCAATGCCATTTATTCAAACTTTGTTCCATATAAGGCATGAAATTTTGAGATAAATCTAGCAAAATGACAACTATCATTGTGATAAACTATTACCCCACCAAAATATATAAATTATCGTAATATTTAGATGAGACCTTTTCACAAGTCACTATAAGATAACTTATGTGACAAACAACAAAAGCTAAAAAATAGAAAGTGGATAGAAGTAATATTACATTTTAGAAAAGGTTTTGAATAAATGATGTTGCTTAAGATAAAATAGTACTCATTTGATAGGTTTATTTACATTTTAAGCAAATATCTCAGCTGTCAATGTTAACAAATATGTACTAAAGCTTTAATTCAAAAGCTAGGGAGTGACAAACATTCTTCTTCTCTCATCATCTTGCTCCAAGTGGCATGTAATTCATTGAAACTTCCTAGGATGCATTCATGCCATAAATATCACTTCAATTGTCTACTGATTGAATCACCAAATTAACAAGGGCCTAAAAAAGACAAATAAAAGAAGCAAAAGCCGTATAAAATATGACTAGTGAGGGACACACGAAGTTTCCCCTTTGGTACAAAACCCCACTCACGCTGTCTAGCTCCTTAGATATGATTTGATGTTACATTTTTAGTGCGGTCGGTCTAATGGGCATGAATCATTTTCAAATCTTAATCATGATTTTCGACCGTTATTCCTACCCACTGATAGTCAGAGTGTTGGTTACTCGGTTTCCAACGTCCAGAGCAGGCCCTAAATTATTTCTATACCTCTCTGATTCTCAGTGGTCCACTTAGTCATATCTCTATCATCAACAGCCACGTGTCCTTTTTGAAAGATTCCAAAGGGCACATGGCGCTGTTTCGATAGGCTTGTTAGTGTTTGGCAGTTTTTAGCCGTTGAGCACCTGAACTGCTGGACGTTGCCTTTTGTTGGGCAAAGTCGAAAAGCACACTTCGTCTTTTATTTATTTTCTGCTTACATTTTTCCCGCTTCTTTTCTATCAGGTGTGTGTCCTTTTTAAAATGAACCCACATACACCTTTTTGGATTAGGCATTCATTTATTCAGACATCACTTTCGACATATATATACAATTACTACTGGTTAGTGCAGGGTCCACACAATTATCGTTATGTTGCGTTGCGTTGCGTCTTTCTGTTCTCTTTTAATTATTTGAATGGGAATTCCTAATCTTTACTTTTTTGGGTCCGTTATCACATTGCTATCATATTCGTCTTTACAGTTTTGGGTTTTGTTGGCAATATTTTAAAAGTTACTAGTATTAGTTTATAAAGCAATTAGAGTCATTTCAATTCAATATGTTATGTGTCAGCATTTTCTCAATTAGTAGATATCATATTATACAATCTTAGTGCTTTTTGAAAAGTAATAAACCAAGAATGGATTAGATTATCTTGTTGCACTAACTTGAAAGGCGTATGGTGAGAAAGGAGTTAGGTTTTATGTTCCTAGTTTGTCCTTAATAATTGTTTTTTTCCCCTTGAATTTTTATTTCCAAGCATATTGTACGTAAAGTCTAAAGAGGGATTGGGAATGTTTGAACCCCAGCTTAGTTGTTTATATAACTAGAAAATAAGGACAAATTGTATTTGTATTATGGCAACTTATTAACTTGAACCTAATAAGTTCAATCTATTTATGATTTACCTCTTTCAATCGAATGAAGAATCTTACCTCTTAACTATTGACCAGTTTATTAAATTTTTCCATGAAACACTTTTCATTGTTGAACTTACAAAGCATATGTACACGCACTCACAATATTTGGTTCAAATCTTGTTAAAAAAGATACATCTTGTGTGTAGAATGAACATTATAATAGGTTTTCCTTTTAGACAACAAATTTTAGAAAGCATTTGGTAATCACTAACCACTTCTAACCATTCATAAAAACGCTACTAGCCACTAATTGTTGATCCTAACAGCTCATAAATGCTGACTAATGCTATCTGCTATATCTAAACAGTATTGATCATGACCAACACTAGAAATCACTAATTGTTATTAGCCAGTAAAAACACCTAACTACTAGCTAGTAAATTGCTACTAACCGTTGACTGCCTATCTTAGATGTTGAAACAAATAGTGCAAATTATTGTATACAACCAAGAGCATGTCCGCACATCTAATTTATATATATGTCCTTAGGATGTATTTGTTATGTATTTTATTTTTTAATGCATAATTGCTTATGAGTCACATGAGGATACATACTCTCCAGAGTACGATATATGTTTTGAACAAATAAGTGTTACAGAAATGTTGCACTTCATATTTCTAATTGATCAAGAAAATTGTTAGGCTGCTCCCCGTTCCATGCAACTAAATATCTGCATCTAGTGTGTCATGAACTACGCAAAATCATATTTTAAAGTTAACGCAAATTCAAAGAGCTTCCTTTAGGCAAACAGAAAAAAGCAAAGATATGACTGATAAGATTTGATTATATGCATCAGTGAGTTACATGCACAGAGATTTTATTTTATTTTTTTTTAAGTTTCCGTGAACTATAAAGGTCTCCAGGAAAAAAAAAAAAAAGAAAAGAAAAGAAACAGCACGGCGGCAATTATTCTATGATTTTTTTTGTTTTTGGAAATTATTCGAGGAGGGAGGGTTGTTCTTTTGATTGATACGCCAGCATAAGAATTTCATGGCATAATCAAGTTCCGTGACACTTTCTTATAATATTGTTAATTAGTTAAAATGTTGTAGCAAAGAATGTGTGTTCAAGTAATTTTGAACAACAATTAGATACTTGAGTGGTGATAAAGAGTTAAAGATAAGAATTTTTTTACAGTGGTCAACACTAAGTAGTAGCCACCATAACTTAATTAATCATGACTGTTAATAGGTGAGATCGAGTTTCCACCGTCCATTAAATAGAATTATGCATTTAAGATTGTAAACTTAATATTTGTGTTAAATGTTTTATTTTTCAAAATACATTTTAATAAATTTGTAAAATTAAATTTAATAAATGGATATGATTGTATCATATTAAGCAAGATGACGAATTATTTAACCATTGGAAAGATATTTTGACTTTAACAGTTGAATCAAATCATACTTCAAGTTAAGTTGATGCCGACAATATGGATGCCATCTTAGTGCATATTTTTGTTAAAACATTCCTTGGAATTTATAGTAAGTAAGAGCATTATAATTAAGATAAGACTTTATGAATAATAAGTTAATTGTCATAACAGAGACAGTTAGGATTGATATGGAGTGAATGAATGCAACAAGAAATCACGAAAAAGGATAAGACTTTATGAATAATAAGTTAATTGTCATAACAAAGACAGTTAGGATTGATATGGAGTGAATGAATGTAACAAGAAATCACGAAAAATAATAATAAAGCAAGACAAATTAAAATGACACCAAGAACATCAAAAATTTATGTGAAAAACTTAAATCGGAAAAAACTACGAGCGGTGATGATCAAAAAGTCCACTATGAGATGAGAGAGATTACAAAGATGATTTCAAAGCAGTATGCACACGGAAGAGATCAACAAAAATGACTACAAATTTACTTAAAATACTCTCTCACAAATTAAGAAAATAGTGGAAGGATTTTTGGCGTGAAAGAATGATGATGGAGGATAATTATTGATAATGATGACGAAGTTTGATGCCCTTGATATATAGTAGCTCGCCAATCTCCAATAATAAATAGCCATAAAAACATGCATTAAGCTTAGCAATAATACACAAAATGGATCAAAAAATAAGGGAGCCCAAGAGACTAGGATGCCACAGACCGTGGACAAGGCCACGGCTGGCCTGCAGCGCAAACTGGCTACGTAATGACTGAAAAATGCCCAAGTCAAAGAAAGTCAACGTGGGTTAAAGAAAGTTGACTGCTGGGAGAAAATGTGGTTGGGAAAGTAAGTTGGGCCGCGCCTGTTGATTTTCCAGGCCGAGTCTCACACAGGATTGTTGCTAGTCAAAAACAACATGAGTTGTTTTCATTTTTCGGCCCAATCACAAGAAACTATTATCAATAATAATAATTTTGGGCCATACTTCACCCAACAATCTCCATCTTAGGCTAAAATTGTTCAATACCAGAAACCGCCAAAGAACCTCGAAGGGCAATCAAAAACTGTGAATTCCAACTAAGTCCAAGCAATACTTGAATCTATAGTAACATTAACGAAATTCTCCCCCTATCAAGAGTAAATCAAGGCTATCGAAAAATGATCAAATGATATAATTTTTCCTTTATAGAAACAAGTAATATCATCTATGCAAGTATTAGGAAGCATAATAATTATGGACAAAAGCATTGCGATCATATGTGCATAATCACATGTCATAATAGCATAAAATATATTGACATATTAATCATGCTCATATTCCAAAAATAATATCTTTGGTTCTGCCTAATTTTCAAGGTCTTGGACTATATTTTAGGGTTTTGAAATCCGGGCAATGACAAAAAAAGTGAACTTATCTTATTTTTACTTTTGGCGAACTATAACTTACCATATGTCATTGCGAAATTTCAATTTTTTCTTGTCCACTTGATTTTTTAGGAGGATTAAATGCTATCGAAAGTTGACTATTAGTACCCATATGAAGAGTTAGTAACTTCTCACAAACATGTGCATTCTTTGTTGATTTCTTCAAAAATGTTCAAAAATTCTTCGACCAAATTTTGCTTCGTTTTCCTTCTTGGGTTTAAGATTTTTAGAAGTAAGAAAAATTAATGAAGTAAAGTTTTTCTCCCTCAATCTTAGCACATTTTCTTGATTTAATACAAAAATCAAGAATTTTTGAAAGTTAAAAATTTGGTGTGGTATTTAAATCATTAAAAATATTATAACTTGGAGATAAACTATAGCTTGAAAATTCAAGTATGGATTTTACCTCATACTTACCATTTTGGAGAATGGATGAATAATAAGAATCTTTATTTTTCTCACCATTTTCAAGCAACTCCTCAATTCGGGCATGTTTGACATCATTATGTTGGATGCCTTGAATGGGATCACCACTTTCATATTTCTGCTCTTCATATAGTTAATGATCCTCCACTTCTTTAACGTTTCCATCTATATTAGTTTCAACCTCTGTCACAAAATTTCTGAACAACACATTTTGATTAGTTCCATACAAATAATAAAGAGTCTTTCAAATCTCCTTGGCACTATCACAATGTGAGATAAACTCATAAATATTAACAGTAAGAGCATAATATAATATGCTTATATAACTTTAAAATTTTTGGACGTCCGCTTGTAATCATCTTCAATATATTCATTTTCCGATTTCTCAATCGATCTCCCAAATATCGAGACCCTTGCGCCTAATATAAAGTTTCATTGTTTCCTTCCACAAAAATTAATTAGTACCTTTAAAAAGCGGAGGACAATCAGAGTCAAAATCATAACTAGCCATGGGATTGAACTATGAGACATAAAGTCTTAAAAATTAGTACTAGCTTTTGATGCCAATTGTTGGTCTGATTTAGCTAGTTAATCACCCTAGATGGGGGTGAATAGGGTGATCATCAAATTTCCAAATAATCAAAATCGATGCGGAAAATGTAAATGCGGATAAGGCACAAGTATTTTTTAATGAGGTTAGCCTCAACCAGGCTTAGTCCCCACCTAGAATTCCCTAACTCTAGGATTAACCCAATTTTATTAGGAGGCATAGATATAACTTTAGAGTACACCTTACTGTAAGTTCTAACTTACAAGTTGAATCCTTCAACTAGGCTTGGTAGAGTTGACCCTTGAACTCTATAATCCCACCCAATTATAACTTTGAACAATATAAGTGAATTGAATGAATAACAAATCAAGGCTCAATATATGCTTATGAATATCGATGTTTGTGCTTGCCCTTCTCTATGTATTTAAGCTGCTAATTTCTCTCCTTTTTATAGCCAAAAGATGTTGAAGAGGTTGGAGAAAAAATGACAAGTGACCGTTGCACTAATTTTGGAAAAACAATTCTCCATATCGATTTCAAGGCCTTGAACCTGGCATTTCAAGCCCTTGAATATCACTGTTCTGCTCAACGATTTCTTTCTAATCTTCAACGGCTAGTTTCCTTAATTTTAGCCGAGGATATTGTTGAGAGAATCATCTAGAAGTTTGCTTACTTTGCAGCATAATCTTTTTCAAAATGTTGTATCACAAGATAATATCATTTTTAAGCAAATCTAGGCACTTGATTAGTAAAGCACTTTAATGTCATAATCAAACTTCAATCACACAATATAATATCATAAAGATTACATATTCAAATTTGAATATAAAACAATTTAAAAGATATTGTGACACCTTATATAAAATCAATTAAGTAATATTAATATGCTAATATCCACTTCAAAAATATAGCACATTTAAACAATAATAATTCTAAGGAAGATCCAAATACAATATAACATACCAATGGACCAACTTCTTTTTGTCTTTCATCAAAATATATTTATAAAATACATTCTAAGCTTAAGGAAGCTAACAATCTCCGTTTTTTTGATGAAGGAAAAAAAACCCAATGAAAATAACATATCTCAATATAATTTTAAATGACACACCATGAAAAGCTTTCCAAATACTTCTCTCCCTTTTTTTATTTCATCAAAAGGTAGCACAAGAGGAGAAAGAAAAATCGAAGCATAAAAACTATGACAAACACATATAACTCCCCCTTAATAAATCAATGACATATAAAGATACTCCCCTTTAATCGATGGCACTCATTAAAAAAAAACATATAAGGGGTTAAATACTAACAATAAAATCAATCACATCAGCTAATGCTATTGCCTTGAAATTCTTGTAAGCAACATAAGGACGTAACAAGGGATTAACCTATAGTAACATTAACAAAATTCTCCCCCTATCAAGAGTAAATCAAGGCTATCGAAAACTGATCAAATGATATAATTTTTCCTTTATAGAAACAAATAGTATCATCTATACAAGTATTAGGAAGCATAATAATTAGGGTTGTTCATTGTTAGGTCTGGACCGGGACCGGACCGAAGACCGGGCTGGACCGGATCAGACCAGACCGGACCGGACCATGCATAATCGATCCGGTCCACGGTCCTATCTTTTTCCAGTTTCGATCTTCGGTCCGGTCCCGGTCCAGACCGGTGGACCGGTATAAGTGTTAAGGTTTTTTTTTTCCCCTAACTTTTGAGGTTTGAAAATTGAAAACTTCCCAGGCCCAACCACTTCCCCTGCTTGCTCGACTCTCTAGTCTCCACTGCTTTCCTCTTCCCAATCACTTCTCCCCACTCGCTCTCAGACCTCCCTCGTGGCTCTCGGTCGTCCATGTCAACCGTTTTTCGGTAGCCACTCACTCTAGCCTCCCTTTCGGCGTCAGCGTTGGCAATTAGCAAACCGTGTCTGAATCGCATTCTCCTGTCCTCGCCCAGTCGCCCCTGAATGGCATCTCTCTGACTCTCTGGACTTTGGCTTTAGAGTTTGGGCAGTGGCAACTGGCAATTCGCATCCCACTGGCACTATCCCAGCCATGAAGACAGCGATGATCGTCGATCCCAGCAGCCGCCTGCCCGCCGGTCCCTCTGGTTGTCTTATGCGTGGGTCGGTCTGAGGTAAGTCTCTGCATCTCTATCCCCTCTGACTTTTGCTTGTAGGGCTGTTTACTTGGTTCTAATCTTCTGGGCTTCCCTCTCATTCTTGTTGAGTTGTTGACAACTTATGCAGTTATGCTTGTTTGCTAAATAATGTGTAATTTGGTGTTGATTTCGCAATTTATCTTGTTCAATGCCCTCTTATGCTTGTTTTTGTCCCAACCCCTTTTCTTGGTGATCATTTGGGTTGTGTTACTTTACGAAGATCATATGGAAAGTGGAATTGAGCAATTACACGTATCATGTGTGTCTTATTTGCTACAAAATTGGCAAGAATTATTGTTGCATTGCCTTGATTCAAATATGGTTAAGGTTCACGCTTATTTGACAATTGGCATAAATTTTTAAGCTTATATGTAATGAATATATAAGAATCATTTTTTTAAATTGGATGAAAGTATAAACACTAATCACCACTGCTATTAAATCCAAATTTCTACCCCAAAAAAAAAAAATCCTCATGAGTTTTACTCGTGCAAAATACAGAGAATCATGCAAGTAGCCCCTAAATGATAAAATATCTGTCTAAGAATTTGACCTCATATCCCCTCTTTGTACTGCAAGATCTTATCCTCTCTTTACTTTTGATAGCAATTTCTGGTAGCACACCCAGCAAAATATGCAGCATAAACCGGAGAAGAATGGCACATATGTCCTTGGATTTTACTTGAATCCTCCATCACTCTTCTGTGCAACTCCATACACTTCCTCCACTACTAGAATCAACTTTGAATCAATCAACCATATATACAACCCCCTTGAATTCATACTATCATATTATATGTCGTACTGGATTTTAAGCTTATGAAACTTTGGTTTTTTCAGGTGTAACATTTAAGTTGAACTTTTGATTTGAGTAGTCATCGTGGAGTCCTTTACGGCTTGTTCTCGAAATGTAAGTTTTGTTACTTTTGTATTTTTATTTTTAAAATTTTTAAAGTAACATGATCTATGTATATTGTTTACTACTTATGTATTTTTTTTAATTACTTGTCAATGCAAGATGTCGAGCTCCAAATTCAAAAAAAGGGACAGTTTGGAAGTGGAAGAATTGGTTGACTTGGACGCCAATATTCCAAGTGAGCACCAACCGAATAACTCTATTGAAATTGAAGAGGAGGAAGAGATAAGTCAAGGTGCAACACAAAGCAAAAGCAAGGGAAAACAAGTGGCTAGAAAGTGTACCCAAAGGGTAGAATGTTGGAACCATTTCGAAGAGATCAAAGAGAATGGTAAAAGAGTGGCGGGTAAGTGCAAGTACTATGGCATTATATATAAGGCCGACCCTAGTAAGAATGGAACGAAGAACTTGAAAAATCATTTTTCAAAGTGCCCTAAAAACCCAAACAATGAAAGCAAACATAGACAAAGTCAAGTGATTTTTGAAAAGGATCCAAACAATGAGGGAGAAGCTAGATTGAGGTCATGGGTATTGAATCCTCAAGAGGCACAGGAGTCTATAGCCAAAATGATCATAATTGATGAATTGCCCTTTAGATTTGTTGAAAATATGGGATTTAGGCTAATGATGTCTGTTTCTTGTCCTTCACTCACTATGCCTTCACGCATTACCATTGCAAGAGACATTTATCAAATATATGTCGATGAAAGGTTGAAGTTGAAAGAATATCTTTTGCATTCATGTCAAAGGGGGGTGTGACCACAGACACATGGACTTCACTTCAAAGGATTAACTACATGGTTTAACTGCCCACTTTATTAACAATGATTGGAAATTGCATAAGAAAATATTAAATTTTTGTGCAATTTCTACTCATAAAGGTAATGACATTTCTCTTGTTCTTGGAAAGTGTTTAGAAGATTGGGGTTTAGCACCTAAACTTTGCACTACTACCATTGATAATGTTAGGAGTAATAGTATTGCTTGTAATGCCCTTATTGGTGAGTTTCATCAACATGGTCATTTTCTTTTCTCTAGTGGAGAATTCTTACATGTTAGATGTGTTGCTCATATACTTAATTTGGTTGTATGGGATGAGTTGAAGGTTGTTGGGAAGTCGATTAAGCATGTTCGAGCTGCTATGAGGTTTATTAGGCAATCTCCTAGTAGGTTGCAAAGATTTCAAGAATGTGTAGCTACGAAAAAAATTGAGTGCAAGGCTTCTTTGTCTCTTGATGTTCCCACTAGATGGCATTCCACTTATAAGATGCTTTGCACTGCTTTAATCTATGAGCATGCATTCACGAAGTATAGCAAAAGAAACCCTTATTATAATGTGGAGTTGGCGAAGGATGATGATGCTGATAGACCTTCGAACTCTAAGGATTGGAAACAAGTTAAACACTTGTTAGTTTTTTTGGAGGTTTTTTATAATGTTACTTTGCATTGCTCTAGTACTTCATATGTGACATCCAACTTGCTTTTCTTTGAGATTGTGGCTATTCATGATATGTTAAATCAGTTGGAGCAAGTTGTTGAGACCATTGATACTAATGATGAACAAAGTGAGGAAATTGAGGAGATTAGATCTAGAGTGGCAAACTTTAAGGAAATGGCCAAGAGGATGAGGATGAAATATGATAAGTATTATGGTACACCTAAGAAAATGAACCCTTTGGTATATATGGCTCCTATCTTTGATCCTAGGTACAAGTTGGCGGGTCTTGAGGTTTCTCTTTGTGATTTGTTTGGTGAAGTACAAGGTAGTGATATAGTTTTGAAAGTGAGAGAGAAATTAGAAGTTTTGTTTGATGAGTATTGGCAATTGTACAAACTATTAACTCCTCAAAGTGGGCAAAGTAGCGAGGCACAATTTGAAGTTGAGAAGGGTAAAGCATCTAGTGCATCTACCTCTTCTGCATAACAATTAAGAAAGAAGTTAAAGGGGTCAGATGGAGGAAGAGGAATTATCAAGACCGAGTTACAAAAGTATTTAAATGAGGACTTGAAGAGGATGAAGTAGGGGATGATGTGTTGGGATGGTGGAAAATACATGGTCCTCGATATCCTGTGGTTGCCCGTATAGCTCGTGATGTATTAGCCGTGCCTGTTTCTACAGTCACATCGGAGTCGGCATTTAGTACAGGAGGACATACTCTTGATTCATTTAGAACTTCTTTAACTCCAAAGGTAATTGATTAATTAGTACATGTCCTTGTATTATATTTTAAATTTATAACCTTTTTATCTTTTACTAACTTATGAATTTTGTTCGGTTTGATTGTAAAAAGATGGTTCAAGCCCTCATATGTGCACAGGATTGGCTTAGGCCAAGCAGTAGATTGAATGTAGAGGACTACTTTGATGAATTGCGGGACTTGGATAAGGGTAATGTTCAATTTTTCATTTCTTCTTTAATTTGGTTTATGCACTTTATACGATTACATGTTCTAACTTTTACTTTTTTGTTCTTTTTATTGTTTATTTTAGATATTGGTAAATTGAGTGTTAAGGATAATATCATTGATGTGGGCGATACCTTGAACAATTAATATGGAGGTAATTTTCTTTTAATTGTGTTTTATTTACATTATACTACTATCTTAGTGTCTTTATTATTTTTCATTGCTAAATTAATTGTTGGTTTGCATATACTAACTCGATTTTTAATTTATTTCATATACTACTTGAGTAATTAGTTGAACATTTGAGAGCGTGACATATTCTTGCAACGAATAAGTCCAAGACAATGGTTTCAAATTTGGAATCGCATCGGCATTGATTTGAAGATTAGGTGACTTGATTGACTCACTTTGAGTAAAGAACATTATGTTGAACTTTTAAAATTTTGGTCATGTAATGTAACTAACTTTTAGGTTCAGTTAGTTATGTATTAAACTTTTTTACTTTGAAAGTTGCTCTAGATTTGCCATTTGTGTGTTTGTATGTATTCATGTATTGGTTTGGTAAATTAGTAAGCTCATAAGGTAATGTGTTTAATTCAAATCATCTAGTCAAAGGTATTCCGTATTTGATTAGCAGTAATTCAGCCAAGACAAGCATGAAACAGCAGTCAGCAGAGTAGCCCATTAATATTGGAAGTGAACAGGGAATAAAATAGAAGGCGAAAAAAAATTCGGTCCACAATCGGTCCGGTCCGGTCCTGTCCCGGTTTTGCCCGGTCCGGTCCAGCCCAAGACCGACAGTGGCCCGGTCCGGTCTTCAGTCTGCATACGGAACCTAGATCGGTCTTCGGTCCAGGCCGGTTCGGTCTGGTCTGGTCCGTTCCGGGACCGATGAGTAGCCCTAATAATAATTATGGACAAAAGCATTGTGATCATATGTGCATAATCACATGTCATAATAGTATAAGATATATTGGAGTATTAATCATGCTCACATTCCAAAAATAATATCTTAGGTTCTGCCTAATTTTCAAGTCCTTGGACTGTGTTTCAGGGCCTTGAAACCCGGGCAAAGACAAAAGAAGTGAACTTACCTTATTTTTACTTTTAGCAAACCATACCTTACCATATGCCATTGCGAAGCTCCAATTTTTTCTTGTCCACTTGAATTTTTAGGAGGATTAAATGCTATCGGAAGTTGGTTATCAGTACCCACATGAAGAGTTAGTAACTTCCCACAAACATGTGCATTCTTTGTTGATTTCTTCAAAAATGTTCAAAAACGATGCTCTTCGACCAAATTTTGCTGTGTTTTTCTTCTTGGGTTCGAGATTGTTAGAAGTAAGAAAAATTAATGAAGTAAAGTTTTTCTCTCTCGATCTTAGCACATTTTCTTGATTTAATGCCACAATCAAGAATTTTTGAAAGTTGAAAATTTGGTGTGGTATTTAAATCATTAAAAATATTATAACTTGGAGATAAACTATAGTTTGAAAATTTAAGTATGGATTTTACCTCATACTTACCATTTTGGAGAATGGATGAATAATAAGAATCTTTATTTTTCTCACCATTTTCAAGCAACTCCTCAATTCGGGCGTGTTTTACATCATTATGTATGACGCCTTGAATTGAATCACCACTTTCATCTTCTTGCTCTTCATATACTCCACTTCCTTAACGTTTCCATCTATATTCGTTTCAGCCTCTGCCACAATATTTCTTAACAACACATTTTGATTAGTACCATACAAATAATAAGGAGTCTCCTGAATCTCCTTGGCACTATCACAATGTGAGATAAGCTCATAAATATTAACAGTAAAAGTACAATATAAGACGCTTATATAACTTTAAAATTTTTGGACATCCGCTTATAATCATCTTCAGTGTATTCATCCTTTGATTTCTCAATAACTATTGGGCCTTTGATCATGATCTCCCAAAGATCGAGACCCTTGTGCCTGATATGAAGTTTCATTATTTCCTGCCACAAAAATTAATTAGTACCTTTAAAAAGCGGAGGGTAAGCAGAGTCAAAATCATAACTAGCCATGGGATTAAACTATTAGACGGTAAAGTCTTAAAAGATAGTACTAGCTTTGATGCCAATTGTTGGTCTGATTTGGCTAGTTAATTACCCTAGATGTGGGTGAATAGGGTGATGATCAAATTTCCAAATAATCAAAATGGAAATGCAGAAAATGTAAATGCAGACAAGGCACAAGTATTTTCCAACGAGGTTAGTCTCAACCAGGCTTAGTTCCCACCTAAAGTTCCCTAACTTTAGGATTAACCCAATTTTATTGGGAGGAATAGATACAAGTCTAGAGTACACCTTATTCTAAGTTCTAACTCACAAGTTGAATCCTTCAACTAGGCTTGGTAGAGTTGACTTTTCAACTCTATAATCCCACCCAGTTACAACTTTGAACAATAAAAGTGAATTGAATGAGAAACAAATCAAGGCTCAATGTACGCTTATGAATATTGATGTTTATGCTTGCTCTTCTTTGTGTATTTCAGCTGCTAATTTCTTTCCTTTTTATAGCCGAAAGAAGTTGAACAGGTTGGAGAAAAAATGGTAAGTGACCATTGCACTAATTTTGGAAAAACAATTCTCCATATCAATTTCAAGGCATTGAACCTGGCATTTCAAGCCCTTGAATATCACTGTTCTGCTCAATGATTTCTTTCTAATCTTCAATGGCTAGTTCCCTTGATTTTAGCAGAGGACATTGTTAAGAGAGTCATCTAGAAGTTTGCTTATTTTGCAGCACAATCTTTTTCAAAATGTTGTATCGCAAGATAATATCATTTTTAAGCAAATCTAGGCACTTGATAAGTGAAGCACTTTAATCTCATAATCAAACTTGAATCACACAATATAATATCATAAAAATTGCATATTCAAATTTGAATATAAAACAATTTAAAAGATGTTGTGACACCTTATATAAAATCAATTAAGCAATATTAATATGCTAATATCCACTTCAAAAATATAGCACATTTAAACAATAATAATTCTAACCAAGATCCAAATACAATATAACATATCAATGGACTAACTTCTTTTTGTCTTGCATGGAAATATATTTATAAAATACATTGTAAGCTTAAGGAAGCTAATAGTTTCGTAGCACTTTTTTGGAGAATTTATGAGTTTAATGTTATAATTTATGCTCCTGTTCTTGTTTCATTCTTGAGTATGGTTCTTTGGTGACTTTTATAGGATTTTAGAGTATTTGATCCAACAATTGACCCTCATTTGAGTGCTTTTTGGCCTACCATAGAGGTACCCCAAGCCCTACGCCCTTGGAGCAAAAGAAGAGAAGAAGATTTTAGAACCAGCCAGGACCATGGTCTGCCCGTGATGTCGCCCATGGACCGTGGTGAGCCAGTAACGGCTAACTTCTTCATCTTCCTTCATTGTGCGACTAAGGATACTTAGTTTGCTGCTTATAAGGGCGTGTTCTAGGGCTTAAGAAAGAGATTTCAGCACCGATCACCATCTCACTACCTCTCTCACATCCATCTCTCTTTTAGTTAGAATTTTGTTTAGTTTATTTTTGGAGCAAAAGGTGAATTGAAGGGAGAAGGTTTTCTCCTAGAGACTTGAAGATTGTTGCACAATTGAAGGGCAGCCATTGTTGTAAAGTTTTCCTTCCTTTGATCTTATTCTTGAACTCTTGTTTTGGTTGAATTAGAAATATGAGTGAGTAGTTTTATTCAATCTAGGGATTTGTTAGCCATAGTATTATAGTTGGATCCTTTTACAATCTTGTGCTTATTTTATGATGGGAATGATTTACTTCTATCTTAAGATTGGGATGTTGTGAGTAGAATTTGGCCAATTTTGCATGCTTATGTTAGGTAGTTGCGTGAAGTACTTAAAACTGAAACTCATTACTTGATCACCTTGATAGAACTTGACTCAGTGAAACTCGAGAGATAATTGCTTGTTAAGAGGAGACTTAGCATTCATGAATCTTTAACATAGTCTAAATTAAAACACTTGAGAGAGTATTGGTTGAATTTGTTTAGGCAATTTAATTTGTTTCGAAAGAAAGGATTAAATTCAACTCGATTATCAATTCCTTGAATTGTTCAATCTGTTAAAAGTGCATGCTTAATTCTATGATCCAACCCTTTACTTGGCGAATCAAATTCTAGATGCTTTGCTTTGATTGAATTTCCAATTAGATAATTAGTTTATTTAAATCGACTCATTGAAAAGAGCGATTACTTAGCAATTTCAATAGGATGTTAACTCGATAGATTATTATGATTCCTAAGGACGATCTTTTAATCTATACTATAGCATCCATGTGCTTGCAGACGTATCATGGACCCAAGAGTTTGATAAGCTCTTGCATGTTTTGACAACATCTGATTTGGTGGTTCGTGTTTTGAAGATATGATGGAGTGGCTGATGCTCCAGTTGCCCCATTTGCACGGAGGCCTTAGCTTAGATGCATTAAGCACCTAACCTAGTGAGACTGTTCTCTTTTGTTTTCCCTGTCCCTTCTCTTATTTTCCTTCCTTTGAATAATAATGCTTTATCTAAGCATGGGGAAAGGTAGTTCCACGTTTTTCATTTTGGTTATTAGTTTGCGTACTTGTTGGAGCATATAGTTTTAGGTTTCTTCTTGTTCAAATTAGTGTTTTGCATTTGGTTGCATTTAGGTTGCATATAGGATTGCATATAGGGATGGTGTGGATTGCTTTGAGATAACCTCTAATGATGTTTTTGTTAGGCATGATAGCTTTCGTGAGCTTGAGGTACTTTTGATGTGTAATCTCTTTTGGTGCGAAAATTTTTGAAGGTTTTATAAATATTCTTGTTTTGACACTTCTCTTGATTGAGAATTTCATTGTCTCTTGGAGTTGTTGGCACTATTGTTGATATATGATACTTGTTTTATGAGTTAGTTGAGGCTTTGATAAATATCTCGTGAGATTTTAAGCCTTATTTGGACTAATCATTATATTTAGTCTCAAGTTTCTTTTATGTGTGTGATTCTTCCATGTTGCATCTCTAGAACTTGCCTTCACTCTTGATCAAAACGACATTAGCATGTGCATAGTTGATGATATGATAGATGCATTTCTTTCTTTGGTCATTTTAGCCACATAGCTAAATAGCCTACCCTTGTATCACATGTTTTTTTCCCTTTGCTAGCCCCTTTGAGCTTATATCCTTTTCTTGTTATGATCATTTCATATTAGCCCTTGGCCAAACACATGTTCCTACCATTAAGCTAAGTATATGGAGCATCACTTCATCTATACAGTGGGTGGTTTTGGGGATAATTGAGTTTACAGTGGCTTTGGTATGTTGGTTTGTCGAGGAATTGATGATATTGAGCATTTTCTTTGGTTTCCTCTTGTTTGGGTTGTGTACATATATATTTGGTTGTGAGTTGATAGTTAGTGATCCTACACCTTTCAATAATTGCAATTTGCATTTCATTTCTCAGAAAAAAAGGGAAAAAAGTTATGCTAAAGAAAAAGAAAAAAGGGGAAGATAAAGTCATGTTGCGAAAAAAAAGCCAAAAAAAAGAGAAATGCAAAAAGAAAACGACTAAGTTGCTTGGCATTAGATACGTGCACAGCTTGTGTTCCTTCTTTGTCATTTCATTTCCTACATCATTCATGTGGGATATGTTTATTGTATTTTAAGGTTTGGAGTGTTAGTGAACTTCATAGTTGCTTGGGGCTTTGGTTGGTTGCTTCATAGTCACTTGGCTAAGTAGCTCCACATTACCCAAATTCATTTGTCCACTCCTTTCCCTTAACCCTTCTAGCCCATGTTACAACCCATATAAAGTCTTCTTGATTGTCTTGTGCACATTGTATTTTAGTGGTAGAGAATTTGACACCCCAAGTCACTATGCCCATGGAAGGAAGAACGAATAGAAGAATGTTGAAACAGAGTTCACCACGGATGGTCCGTTGTAGTGCTCACGGTCCGTGGTGTCCTCATTTTCCCTGATGCTTTTTGTTTTCTCATGACTATTTAACTTCCAGGCAGTTTTAAATTCAATTAATTCTCGTGGCTGTTTGGCTTTCGGGAGTTCACTATAAAAAGGGTGCTTTCAACCTCATTTCAAGACATCCCATCCCATTCCATTCTTTATAATCCACTATCTAGAGTAGGATTGTAGATTAGATTAGAGGAAGAGCAAGTAAAAGTTGTAGATTGCAAGGATTCTGGATCGAGTTTACAACGGTGGTTCAAGCATGCATCCGATGAACAATTCCTCTCCTTTCTTCTCTTTTCTCTTTAGATTTTTATGTTCTTTTTATTAGTACTGATTTTTATGTTAAGTTTTGGGTTGTTAATCTTGAAATTGAGTTAAGTTGTTGTGATTAAACCGATTCTTATTTTGATCTAAAAGTGCTTCAGATTTGTTGGTTTTATTCTATTGAATCTTAGACGTTGATTTGCGAGTAGGAAACTTGATCAATTTCTTGCTTGTTTTAGACATTTGGTGATGAATTGAAAGGTGAAACTAGATGTTGGAAAACTAAGATTCGATTAGGTGAGTGAGATCTTGAGAAAGACTCACCATTTAAGAAATTCCTAAATTTGATAATCGCATTCTTAATGATCTTAGATTAATCAAAAACCCTTGAGAAATGGTAGTTGATTAGATTTAACAATTTCATTCCACCTTGAAAGATGGGTTTGATAATTCGATTATAGGTTTTGGAGTTGTCCGTCTATAGAAGAGGCGTTGATCAATTCTTAGGTTGGAAAATTACTTGATTTGATCAAATTCCTTGATTAATTATCTATTAGATTAGGTAAGTAGCACAGATCAGTTTCATTCGTAAATTCGGGATTCGCCTAGCCTAGCTTGGGAGGATAAAGCCTAATAGTCCAATCTAATCCTTGTGGGAGACAACCTTGATTTGCTACAATACCACCGTACGTTTGCGGCCCTGTCAGATACTCACTGAACTCACCATTGAAGAGCTTGGAAAATTAACTTCGCCATATCTCTTTTTTTAGCATCCTCTACTAATACCTTACCCTCATCATCTTTGATGCACCTCATATTTCTTAAGCCTCTTATTTTCTTGTGCCTAGCCCTTGCTAACTTGAAGGTACCATTTTCCCTTTCTTTAGTCTTCTTTTTCTGATATAACCTTTTATATACATTGTTCTTTACTATAGTGATAACTTTCTTTGCTATCTTCTTAGCAACCTTATACTTAGCAAAGCTAACTTCTTTTTCTCTATCTGTTCTACTATGGATTAAAGCAACATATGCATCTTATTTCTTCTTAACTCTCTCTTTCACCTCCTCATTCCACCACCAAGGTCCTTTTATAATGCCTCCGCCCCCTTTAGAAATTCCTAAGACCTCCTTAGCTAATCTTTGAATGCACTTAGGCATTGCTTCCTACATTTTGTCTGCATCCTCTCCTTGCTTCCAACTGTCTTCTACTTTAATCTTGTTCGATAATTTAGTTATGTTCTCTATAGTAAGATTCCATCATCGAATTCTAGGATCTCTGACACTTCTCTTCTTCCTCCTAGAACTCTTAATCACCATATCCTTAAGTTCCTACTAATCTGTATGCCATCAATATATAATAGCAAATAAACAAAGGAACCTCCAAATTGCTGAAAATACACAAAATTGCCATAATGACAACGTGCGTAACATTGCCCATTCATAAAAATATCAACCCTCTTGTACCATTGTCGTGGTGCTTATGTAAGGCCATATAATGACTTCTTCAAGCGGTATACAAGATTTTCCTTTTTAGGAAGCTACTACACATAGACATCATCCACTAGCTCGCCATAAGGGAATGCTAATTTGGCATGTAGTTGCTCCAACTCCAAATCAAATAAAGTAACAAAAGCAAGTAGCACTCGAATGGAGGTATGATGAACAACAGTAGAAAATAATTCATTAAAGTCAACACCTTCCTTTTGTTTGCAACCACAAACAACCAATCGTACTTTCTATTTGCATCTTCAACCCTGAGATGTCTTCTTTGCACTTGTAGATCCACTTTGCAGTCAAAGCACGATGGATTTTAGGTAACTCATATAGCCTCCAAGTCCCTTTTTTGTGCAAATTCTCCATCTCTTCTTGTATTGCCATGAGCTAATTTGAAGAGTTAGGATAGGAAATAACCTCGAAATAAGTAGAAGGCTCAACACCTTCAAGAGTCTCTTGTGTAATGACTAGAGCGTATACAATCAACCAACTCTCATCATCAGCACCATAACGAGCAAGCTTTCTTATGGTTCTTCGTGGTTTATCACAAGCAATAAAGTATTCTCCACTTTAGGCCTATTGGGACTTGAAGTGCTTGAATTGGGCTCATCAATATGGACCTTGAGGTGCATTAGCAGGAACCTCTAGCTCTACCTTCTCACTAGCATCTTGTTGATCACTTGCACCAGTAGAACAAAAAATATATTCTCTCAGGAGAAAACATATTAGTTTTATTAAAACTAACATCTTGACTTTGAATGACCTTTTTAGAACTAGGACTTCACAAACAGTAGCCCTTAGACTCAGATGCATAACTAAGAAACACACATTTGATAACCCTAGGGGCTAGTTTCCCATCATTAACATAAGCATAAGCAACACATCCAAATATTCTCAAAATAGAATAGTTAACGGGATTGTCTGACCAAATTTCTTCTAGAATTTTGAAGTCAATGGAGGAATGTGGATACCGGCTCATAAGATAACAAACCGTTGAAATTACCTCGGCCAAAAAATCATGATGATGCCATAAGCCAACATTGGAGAGCATACCACAAGCTCTCTCATATTGAGTCCAATTTATACATTCTGCAACCCCATTTGTTTGAGGCTTCCTAAGTAGAGTCTTGTGTCTAGATATACCATAGATGGCGTAGAACTCATTGAAATCTAATCCACAAAACTTAAGGCCATTATTAGTCCAAAGTTTCTTAATTGTTCTACCAGTCTGGTTCTCAACAACAGTTTTATATTTTTTAGACATAAGAATGTTTCATTTTTATGCCTTAAAAAATAAACCTAGCCTTTATGAGAGTAATCATCCACAAAAGCCAACATATAGTATTTTCCTCCAAAATAAGGAATTCTAGATGGACCCCACAAATTAGAAGCGATGCGATCTAGAATACCATTGGTACGATGCTGTGTAACAGAAAAATTGATTTTCTGTTACTTGGCAAAAACACAATGATCACAAAAGTTAAGATCAACCATACCTTTGCTACCAAGAATACCTTTGTTACTTAGGATAGTCATGTCTTTCTTACTCATGTGGCCCAGGTGTGGATACCACAACAAAGTAAGATCAACATTAGATAAGGTAGTAGGGACAACAACAGAACCTATCATGGTGGAGTCTTACAGAATGAGAGACTACCACATCTCACTCCCTCTATAAGAACCAGTACACCTTTGAAAACCTTCAAAACTCAACCTTCAGTTGAATACCTTCAGCCATTAGACTCAAGAGTATCAAGTGAAACAAGGTTGTGCATTGAATCAGGAATATGATGCAGATTGTCAAAATCCTTACAATGCTATCATGGATTTTGATTTGAATAGTGCTAATACCAACCACATTATATTGAGCATCGTTGCCCATAAGCACGACACTAGAATTTAGCAGCTCATCTGTTGGAAACTAGTCCTATATGGATGCATGCGATAATACAGCCATAATTTAAAACTCACTTAGTAGCACACCTCTTATTAGAAGTTGTAACACACGTCATAATCACTATCAGACTAAGAATTAAACCACAAAAGCTTTGATGGATTTTGAGGTTGTTTGTTCTTCTCATCTTTATCCTTCTTATTTTTTTAATCCACAACACTCAGCAACTATGTGCCCTTGCTTTTTATAATACTTGCAAAGTTTGCTAGATTTACGTCACCTAGACTTTGAACGAGAATTTGTCCTACTCGGCCCTCTTTTTCAAATGTTTTACCTCTTGCAAACAAACTCTCTTGGCTTTTTACAATACTTGCAAAGTTTGCAAGATTTATGTCACCTAGACTTTGAACAAGAATTTCTCCTACTTGGCCCTCTTTTTCAAATGTTTTACCTCTTGCAAACAAACTCTTGGCTTTGCCATTTGAAGGCACTTCAAGATCAAATTTTTCTTTGGACAATAGAATAGCTTTAACATCCTTAAAAGATGATGTATCATTGTTACTATATAAAAAGATTTCCTTGAAATGCTTATAAGAAGGGGGCAAGGAGACTACTCAAAAAATAGCTTTATCCTCATCCTCACATTTCACATCCATACTCTCTAAATCAATAATAATAGAATTAAAATCATCAAGATGTTTTTAAAGAGGAATACCTTCAGGCATAGAAAATATATATAAATGTTCTTGGAGATGAATTTTGTTGGCAAGACTTTTCGTTATATATAACATGTCCAACCCAAGCCAAATATCTGCTATAGAGGTCTTGTCAAGGACTTCATGTAGGACACGAGGTGCCAAGTATAATTAAATCATTAAAAGTGTCATCTTATCAAGGTCCTCCCATTGCTAATCGGTCATCTCATTGCTAATCGGTCACAGAAGTGGGCTTCTTGGGTTTACATCCAAGAGCTTTCGTCAACCTGTTCTAAGTTAGAACATCCATCATTTGGACCTTCCGAATGTTAAAACTTAGCTTGCCATCAAATTTAGGAATATCAAATGTTAGCTTTCCTTAAGCTCACAATGTGTTTATTAATATATTTTGATGAAAGACAAAAAGGAATTGGTCCATTGTAATATTTATCATGTTATATTTCAATAACCTTAGTAATTCTATTGTTTAAATGTGCTATGTCTTTAAGTGGATATCGACTTGCAAAAATTACTTTGGAGATTTGTGATTATTTGTGAATTAAATTAGAGTTTGTGATAATATTTATAATATTGTTTCATTATGAGATAATATATTCTACATTACTAAGGATATATGCTTGACAAGATTTTAATTTGCCGTGATATTTGCTTAACAAGATTTTAGGGATCATTGATTGCTTTGGTAAAAATTGGTGTTTGATACTTGCTTGATTTATGGAAAGCAATTGCAATTTATTCTTAGAGAATCCACTAATCAGCTCAAAAATCAGATTTTAACTGTTGATAAGAACACTGACCAGATTTGTTAAATTGTAGAATTCTGAAGGGCTTGAACTGTTTTTCAAGGCCTTGAAATCGGATGAAGATACTATGTCCTAATTTGGTGGCAATGACTACTTATCAATGGCTAAATTCTATTGGCTATAAATGGTGGACCATTTGAAGCTTGGAAGCGCATAAGAGGAAAAGATAGGTCTACACTTGCAAATCAATAGGAGAAACTTGAGAAGAGTTTGAGCTTATGTTGGCATATTATTTTGCTCTCTACCAAAGAAGTGTATCTTGTAGTTTTATCTTTCTTTGTATTAGGTTGGACTAATTAGTCGGAGGGCCGACTACCCGGGTACGGTTGAGGAGCAATGTGTATATTGGGACACCTATAGTTATCGGGTTAACTCGTAGGTTATACAATTAGTGAATTATGTATAATTGATCGACCTAACAAAAGTAAAAGGTATAAAATCCCATCGATGAGGGGCGCCCGTCAGCAGAGAACTAGGCGTGCTAAACCTCTATAAATAGTGCGCTTTGTCCATATTTATTTTTCCATATTTCTATCGCGATTATTTAGTGATTTTGGTCATCACCCTATTCAACCCTCTAGGGTAATTAAACTAGCCAAATTCAGGCTAACAATCAAATTTTGTGACCGTTGTCATTCTTATCCTCACTCTGATACTGCCTGTTAGGATCGACATGAGTGGATGCAACAAGAAATCACAAAATATGACAATAATGCAAGATAAATTAAAATGACACCAAGAGCACCAAATGTTTATGTGGAAAACCCAAATTGGAAAAAATCACCAGCAACGATGATTAAAAAAATCCACTATGAGATGAGAGCATACATAGATGGTGTCCAAGCAGTATGCCCAAGGAAGAGATTAACAAAAGTCATTACAAATTCACTCAAACACTCTCTTACAAATTCAGAAAATAATGGAATCATTTTTGGTGTGGAAGAATGATGATGGAGGATAATTCTTGATAATGATGATGAAGCTTGATGCCCTTAATATAAAGTATCTCACCAATCTCTAACAACAAACAATCAGAAAAGCATGCATTAAGCTCCGCAATGATACACAAAAAAAAAAAAAAATCAAAAAATGAGGGAGCCCAAGAGTTTAGGCTTCCCCGAGCCATGGCTGGACCACGGCTGGATCGCCATGTAAGCTGGCCACATAAAGACTGAAAAGTGCCAAAGTCAAAAAAGTCAATGTGGGTCAAAGCTAGTCAACTGTTGGGAGAGCCTAGTCAACATGGGTATAACATGGTTGGGAGAGCAAACTAGGCTGCGCCTGATGATTTTCTGGGCCAAGACTCACACAGGCTTGTTACCAGTAAAAAACAACATGAGTTGTTTTCATGTTTTGGCCCAATCACAACAAATCATTACCAACAGTAATAATTTTGGACTACACTTCACCCAACAAAAACCAACCTCATACTCATATGTTTGAATTTTGCACACCCTTTCAATGTGGATCTAATATATGGTTAGTGATTACACTACAAATATTACAAACAAATACTTTTATTTGGCAAACAAAATGAGCATATATTCCTAACCATAGAGACAAATGAGTAAGTCTTAGATGGAAGAATTTGTCTCACAAAATTATGCGATTACACATAATAGAAATTACCCATATAACTCTAGGTGTAACAATGTACAAGTTGACCCTTTCTTTAATTGTACTTTAACAGTCTTATTATCAAAGTTAATTACCTAAGTTTAAAAAAAAATAAAAGATGTATATAATCTTTAATTTACAGAGAAAGAGAAATACATAGTGAATTTATCCAATTTAGGAAAATATAACATGCAAGCTATTTCTGCAATATTCAACCTTTTTTTTTTTTTTTTGGGTGTATGGACGACTACATAATAGTTTAGACAATCCTTCTTGCAAGGATCTTACCTAAGTTGTCATCAGCTAAGATGGAAGAAAAAGAGGGGGAAGAGCTACAAATCCAAATGTCTCGTAATAGGGAAGAGGAAACCTAGTGTGCCATCTAATCTACTGCATGGTTCTCTTCTTTTAAAAAATGATGGGTCATGTCATAGGTGAAACTACTCATGAAAACTTTGATATTGCTTGTAGTGAAGTTAATCTGCCACATTGTATGAATTATTCCTTTGATTGCCTAGATAATAATACTGATTGTCTCCTTCAATTTGAATATTTTGATACCTTGGTTAAGTCACTTATGACAACACAAATCCCAATGATGTAGCTTCGACTACAAGCCTAGGTGTTTTCTCAAATGTGCATGTTCCTACTTGAGCATGTGACCTATCCAGTCTCTTATAACAAAACCTCTTATTGCACTATCTCATAGGAAGGAGCCACCAAAATCAAGCATAATGGCTCTAACCTTTACATTGTGCCATTAAACAAAGCGATCTTGTTTTATGTAAGAGCATATGACTGTTGGTTTCCATCACAATCATTAATTTACCATCTAGATCTCCATTCAACTGTTGCTTGCATTGCTTTGATGATGATTCTAATTGAGATTGAATACTTGCTTATGTACTGCAACATTCCTCTCCTTGTGTAAATGCCAAAAGCGGAAGATGATATAGTCAAGTCCTAGGAGTTGGGTCATAAAAAAGGATAGGGTAATGAATGTAATTGTTATAAATTATAAATATAACAGTCAAAGCTCACAATTGGGCAGATCACCAAAACTCAAAATCTCACATGACAATGGAGTTTATTTCCTTGAACATCTATCGGAATGTTGTTTTTTAGGAAACTCTTTGTCAATGCTTGTGCTTTCCTTGCGAATGAGCATAGCAGGAAGAGATGGTTGATAGTTTTTATTTGATCTAGGCATAAGGGCTATATAGGGTTAATGTTCATGTCTCCTTTGGCCATATTTTCTTTAACATGAGGGTCATTATGGTAGATTTATCATAGAAAAAGTTTAAGCATTGGAAATAACTCCTAGTTTAAGCATTGGAACTAATTCCTATCAATCTCATGACATATTCTATGTAACTTATTTTATAGATAATTGGCCATTCCGTGTGAGGCATCAATGTTGCCAACTTGTACGAGACATCAATCATAGGGTGGATCGATATAGGGATATTAATGATGTGGGTAACTAGCAGTTTTGGGAGTAATATATTGAGTTTTGCACATCCAATGCTCCAAATGTATTCATCAATTCTTGAATATTCACACTATTTAATCTTCTTCTCCATGGCCTCAAATAGTACATACATATTCAACTTGGACTATTAGCCACCTGCATAATGTTGAAATTTCTAATTTGAAATTAATTTTCCGTTACTGCTTGCCTGTGGCAATTTCATTAATTAAATATTAAAGTTAGTCTATAACAATCTACATATAATACTACTAGGAATATCTAATTCCATATAAGCAAGTTTAGCATTTTTTTGCTAGAAAAACTTTAAAGTTCGTAGTTTTAAACCCATAAAAAAGAGGTCTTGTTTTGTAAAAAGAGAAAAATGTCCATATTGAAATATCAAAGTGGAAGGTGTACTCTTTATATGTGCACTCTCTCAACCTCTTTTAATAACGAAGCCACGAGTGGGCCTGGTAGGCCACAGGAGTGTGCCTCACTAACTAACGGGCTTAACTTGGGTAAGGATGTACGTTTTTGATCTTTTTATTACAAATCGTGATTAATTATCTTAGGAATTGCTTTGAACAGTTAGTTCCACAAAACCAACTGAAGACGTGATTCCCGAAACATCTCACATTTTCAGAGCTGATTTCCACCATCCTAAACTGATTTATCTCTTTTTGAGCCTCTTGTTCCAAGGTTTGCTTTCCCAAAGTTCATTAGCTGTTACACATTGGTTAATAGAAAGGCTTCTGTTTTTCTCCGAATTATACAAAGAATAATTAACCCTTCTCTGTTGTTTTTGTTATTAGTAAAAGATCCTTTCAACTCTAGTTAGTTAATTAAGAGTGTATGAGAATGGCCAAAACCACATAATCTTAGGAAGCAACTGCCGCTGGAGAGTTTACAACCTTGCTGAAGCGAAATCACATTCAAAGCAGCGGTTTCGCTATGCCATGATGTGTTGTTGTTGGTCTAAGACCTAGGCTATTCATTTTAGATTTTAAACTATTCGCTGCTCTACTTCCGTGTTCTTTTATTCATGAAATATCTTCCCATGTTGTTGTAATTCTTATTCTTTATCTCTAACAATTTGAAACTAATTTTGTCCTTTTATCATGGCAAAGAACAAGGCCATTGTTCATAACATTTATAAATTTAAACACTTGGATGGAAAGAATTATACACTACTAAACAAGTGGGGAATATTGACGGACGTTAGCGATGGATTAAAATTTGTATTAGATAGTGACGGAAATGGCGACGGATAATTTGCATTTGAAATTTATCAGATTCAGCGACGGACGTATCGACAGAATATCCATTCCGTCGCCATTATTTTGAATTGGCGATGGAAATTTCGTCACCAGGTGCAGTATAATTTTTTTTATTGCACGGCACTGGAAAATCTATCGCCACACAGTAAAATTAAAAAAATTTCAAAATGGCGACAGAAATTTCGTCACCATTCCGTCGCTACCATGCATTTAAGAACCATATCCGGTTCTTGTTTCATTTCGAGTCTGCGATTCGGGGGGGGGGGGGGGGCCTGAAAGCCACCCCCTGGGACTACTACCATCGACCGCCGCCGCCGCCGTCAGGTCTCGCCACCACTCACTGCCGGTGCTGTTTTCTGTCCAAGATGCCACCTTCAAGTAGGTGGTTTTCTCTCCCTTCTTGTAGTTTTAATTTCTATAAATTTTTGCATTGCATTGTTAAAATTTTATAATTAGTTCGTGTTTTTGTTGAATTGTGAAATTTGTGTGAAGTTATTACTCCAATTTGGTTCAACACCTTGCAATGTAATTTAGGATTTAAGTTTGCTAATTTTAATTAAAATGTGATATGTTGGTGGAATGAAATGCTCAAGTTAGGATGAATTACTAGTTTTGTGAAATTCGTAAGAATAAAAGCATATTTGTGGAAGTTTATAAGTAAATGTATAAAATTATTACATTTTATAAGTCGAATGTGAAGTTAATGGGTGTTAAAATGAGTAGTTTATGTAAATTAGCATGCTTTAAAACAAATAATTGTTAATATTGGATGATGTATTTCAATGAGATTGTTGGCATAAAGTTAATGCTATAATCTGGGTTGTATGATAATATGAAATTATAGAAACATGAATATTTAAAAAGTTTCATGTAAGCATGTTAGCGCATATGTCTACATTTTCAATTATATAGGCTATATAATGCATGTTTCTTATGATATTGATATATATATATATATATATATATATATATATATATATATATATATATATATATATAAATGGATGTACTTATATGTATTTTTTTGGACTAATTAATGTTGTCTTTGAGTATTAAAAAATATGTAATATATATTTGAATAATTTATACAATTATACTTATTTAAATTAAAATTAATTCTAATATAATAACTTACATGGTTATTGTTGTTTGAGCTAAATATGAATGGTCCTCCATATCATAGGTAGATGTATAATAGATTATTGCCTGATTGTAGTGGTTATACACAAGAGTTTTTAAATGAAGTAAATTAATTTGATGAATTTGCACGCAGGCAGATAGAGTTGCAAGATGGGAGAAAGCATAAATGTCTATGTGCTAAATGCAGAAATAAAGTGTACTTTACACCTAATAAGGTAAAGATGCACTTTTTGTATAAGGGTTTTATGAAAGGGTATCAGTTTTGGATAAGCCATAGAGAAGTAGAATCTCAACAATAGGATTTTGGGTATTCAAATAGTGAAATGCCTGAAGCTGGAGGTTCAAATCATATTAATCATGACTACAATGAATCCTAGATAGATCGTATGGAGTATGTAGTTGGTGATGTTATAATAACAAATCAAAATGTAAGGGAGGAGCAGTCAAGCGCTTGCGGATAACCATTTTATAATATGGTTCAAGTTGCTCAACAACCTTTATATGATGGTTGTTCCACCCATAGTGAGTTCTCTGCTGCTATTAGGCTGTTGAGTATCAAATCTGATTATAACATACCACAAAACTATTTCAATAAAATTGTTCAATTAGTGAAAGAGATGTGCCAACCTAACAATTGTGTGCTAAACAACTATGGGCAGACGAAGAAGGTTCTTAAAAATTTCAGAAACGATGTGGTACACATTGACTGTTGCTGTAAAGGTTACATACTATTCTTTAAACATGATGAAAACCTGGATGCGTGCAAGTTTTGTGGGCATTCGAGATGGAAGAGGCTAAGGTCACAACAAAGGAATTAAAATCCATTGCCAACGCAAGGATGCATTACTTGCCATTGAAACATCGACTCCAAAAGTTGTATGCATTAAGAAACACTGCAGAGCACATGAGATGGCATTACGAACATCAGCGTGAGGATGGTATTTTATATCATCTATCAGATGGGGTAACATGGAAACATTTCGATAACAACTACCCTTATTTTGCTGCATAACCTCGAAATGTTAGGCTTGGTTTATGTGCAGATGGATTTAATCCTTACGCTTTGTCTTCAAGATCTTATTCCATTTGGCCAGTGGTGGTTACACCTTATAACCTTCCCTCTGAAATGTGTATGACCACACCATTTATGTTCCTCACTTGTGTAATCCCGGGCTCTAAAAATTCGAAGAACAAAATAGATGTATATTTACAACCTCTTATTGATGAGTTGGAGCTGTGGGATGTTGGAATTGAAATGTATGACATATCTACGAGTAAGGCATTCCAAAGGAAGGTTGCACTTATGTGGACCATCAATTATTTCCCTGCATAAGGAATGCTGCCTAGGTGGAGCACTAATGGTCAATTTGCTTATCCAGTATGTATGAAACAATAGAGGCTTTGAGACTCAATAATGGAGGATTCTCCTGGTTTGATTATCATCAGTGTTTCTTACCAAGGAATCATGCATTAAGAACAAATAGAACTTCGTTTAGAAAAGGCAGAACTGTTATAGGGGGTCCTCCTCATCGCATATGTGGAGAACATCTTTATGCGGAGGTGGAACACTACCCAATGATAATGAGAAACGCGACTTTTAAATACCAGGAGATCCTCTAGGCTTCTTCAATGTGATGGAGCACTTACTAGTATACTTGGCAGAAGAGGCATTACTTGGTGGTCCAGTACAGTACTGATGGATGTATCCATTTGAGAGGTAAAATAAGTTATATTTGATGAAAATGGATTTAAATAACTTAACTATGCAATCACTTACAAGTCTTTGGTTAATATTATTATGTTAGGTACTTCGGTCATTTAAAGAAAAAGATAAAACAACAAACGTATCCTGAATGTTCAACTATAGAAGCTTACTCAGAAGCTGAAAGGACATTTTTTTATCACCAATCACTTCGGCTCTATTGTGCCCTCCATACACAATAGATGTCAAAGAAATGAGGATGACGATGAACATAATAATAACCATTTTCTAACTCTATCTGTGTTTGAGCTGCAAGGAACCGCTATTGGGAAGGAAAGATCAAGGTATCTCACACATGCTGAATATATTGTTGCTCATCTTCACATGCTATTAAATTGCGATGAAGTTAAGCTTTATATTGGCTTAGTGCTACCTTTCAACAAGAAAAGTTGCATTTGAGTCTATGCTTGAAAAAAATTGTTTATTTACAATGTGTACAAAATATCGCAAAATTTTTATAAAACAAGTCTGAACTGCACATTTCAATGTTAGTGATGCTGATATTGATACTATCATTAAAACTCATTTTATAGATTGGCTCAGTCAAAATATAAGTAATTAAATGTATTCACTTAAAATTACTTAGACACAATTACGTGCATTGTATTAACTAAAACCACATCCTCTGTAACCTTAGGTGCATTACATTCAACTATTCAACAGTCACAAACATTTGCACTTGACATAATTGACCACGAATCCTAACAAACATATGTCAATGTGGATTGCATATAGAGTTAATAGATTTAAATTCCACACTGAAGCGCATAGTGTTGGGAAAAAAAATACAATTATGGTGTTGGTGTATGTGAGACTAGAGAAGTTAATATCAAAAATTATTATTATCGCATACTTAAAGATATCATCGAAATCGAGTATGTAGGTAAAGCACTTAAAAGATGGGTGCTATTCAGTTGTGAGTGGTTTGATCCCATATTGAATCATGGGATATGATCTCATAAACTAAGCAAACTTGTTGTGGTTCATTGCACAAGGAGGTACAAAAGGTACAATCTATTCATCTTTCCAAACACTACATCACAAGTGTGCTTCATGCCACATCCAGATCGGTCAAGAGATAGGGTCAATTGGATTATTGTCATACCCACCAAACCAAGAGCCATAGTGGAAACGCAATACACTCTAGCCATTGCTTACTAACAAATGGGCATGACGACAATCGTTGAATGTGTAAATGATGTTATCCCTACACCATTAGTGGATGATAGTGTACCACCGAAAGAAGTTAATGATGATGTGGGGTTTTCATTTATTCAGGTAAATGATGACGTAGATGAGGCAGAAGAGGATGAGGGTGATGAAGAGGGAGAGTGGGATGATGGTATGAAATAGATGAAGAACAGAGAGATTTACATTTATATGATGATGATGACAATGACGATGATGAGAATGATGATGAGGTTGGAGGTAAGGAAGATGATGTAGACAATTAAATGCCTATGAATTGTTATATATTTTAGTGCTTACCATCATTGTAATGCAAATGTGTATGAATGTATTTTTATTATATGTGTCAATTTTGAAACCTAATGTTCTAACTATTATGGTGTGTGAAAAAATTATTGATCTGTACCATCGGTATTTGTACTTGTATTTTTGCCAACTATTTTAGGTGTGCATTCCACCCCTTGTTGAGATAAGTTCTCTACTCGAAGTCAAGGAAGAGGGCATAGGAGCTCCAGTGCGCATCCCGGTGCAATGGACATTGATTCACCTTCCTCTCAAACACCTCACATGCCAAGTGCTCTAGGAGCAATCCCCACTCAATTTGGGGCAGTTCCTACCAAGTCTTTCACTCCTCATACCCCATGTATTCCTCACCAAACATTCATTTTCTAGCAATCTGTGGATAACATTCCAACCAACACCCCTGTTCCTAACACTATCAACCCTACTCGGCAACCTGTCGACCCTCACTCTAACCAGTCTAAACAAAATATTGGAACTGGAGATTGTAAAGTATAGTTTATCCATAGGAGCACTTGACCAAAGACATATATTGTGCCAGATGGTAACGGGTAAGTAGTAAAATTGTTACATGTTTTGTACTGAAAGTATTTTGCATAATCGTTAATTGGATATTTTCTGTTGGAATAGTTTTCACCCAAACGAAGGTGTTGTTGGTAGGATTTCTTAAATCTTCTAAAGCAAATATGATGCCACTTAGCTTTCTTGGGGTAAAGTGCCTAGATAAGTTAGAGATTTGTGGCTCGGAGAGTTCAAGGTAACTATAATTATTACATATTAATACTTTGTACATACTTGATATATTATTATTACATTATTTAACGTATTTGTTATTTTCTTATGTGCAAAAGTGGTTCACTTGGGATCCTATCCATGAGAATCAAATAAGGAAAAAATTTTAAAATAGAGGCAGTGCACGTTTAAGGGACGTTCTTGGCAAGGCAAGAAGTACAACAAGCAGCTCGCATGGCTCGGTGACGAGCAATGGAGAGGACTCCAATAACATTAAGCAAACGAATCATACAAGAAATTATGTGAAAAAGCCCAAACAAATGGCTTGGTGGCCCAGCTAGTCTTAGACCATCTCTTCACACCTATGGTTCGATCCCTACGCAGGAGCATAGGAGGCGTCTGGTAACTAATTGTACATCTTACAACTTCTTCTAGTTATTTGGTTGATTGTGGTGGTAAACGTGGTTTTCTGAATTTGTTTGACACGTAGAGGGAAAAACTTGGGATAGAGCCAACAATTGTTGAGTTATTTATACACACTTGAAAACTTCAGGGCACAGAGGATGGACCTTGGGTTGATAAGAAATCACAACAAATATACATAAGTTATTCTCGATGGTCAAACTTAATTAGTGGCTCATACACTTTTATTAAGTATGATATATCTGATTCTTTTGCAAATGTTGTAATATCATCAGAATCCTTTCAGTAAGAATTCCATAACATCATCAACTCTCAAAGGACCTTGGATGGCAGTTCCCAAGATCCATCTTAATGTCCTCCAAACCCAAACGAGTTGTGGCTGAAGGTCTATATGAACAAAAAAGGTCGTATTTACAGCGTTGTAGATGAGGTTGTCAACATTAGGGAGTCCTCATGCTTCAATCCCTTTCAGCGAGCCAGCATATTAAATTTAAACACGTACTATTTGTATTGGAGTCATTAATGGGAAAATTATGCACAACGTCATTTCAGGTTGAGTTAAGTCATTGTCACTAATGTATACTTTATATACATGATTTTTTGTAGGTATAGGTCAGATGTTATCCCAACAGGAGTTAAATGATTTAAGGGGTATGGTGGCCAACTTGGGGGGTGAGGTTACTGCACAAGCTGAAATGTATCGGATGCTTGCAGAGAGATGTAAGCAATTAGAGAAGTCTAACCAAATGATGAGCCAACAAATGATGAGTGTGAATCAAAAGATGGTGGCTTTTTTCCAAATGCAAGCCTCCCATTGGGGCTTCCAACCTCCCTTCACTAACCCCCCACAACTTGATGAGGAGAATGAGGATGAGGATGAGGATGAGGATGAAGAGTATGATGACACTCACCTTGTTGATTGTTCCCTGACTTTCTTGCTTCTTCCCTCTCTATTCCTTACTTATACATATATAGCCATTTTTATCTCTATTTTACTCTCTTGACCATGGTTCGTTAAGTACACTTATATTTTCAAGCATTGTACGAATATGTGATGAATTGTGATGAGACACTTGAAAGAATTCAGTTTGTATGCGATGGTTGGCTTTGTTGTTGGTTGAGATTTGTTAAAAGCGCTTCGAGTGAAGCATTGGTATCAAGGGGGTTGTCCTTGATGTATTTTCTTACCAGAAATGAAATGTATTTGTAATTTGGGGCAGTTACATAAACAAAAATTTTATTTAAAAAACATGACAGACAGGTGACGAAAAGTCCGCGTGGTGCAGAATTTTTTTAAAAACTGATGTGGCGACGACATCTTCAATTCGTCGCTATTAGTGACGAAATTTCCATTCCTGATGAGACAGAATTAAGATTCCGCTACCCATTTGTGCACTTTTCGTTCCTGCGATCTCTACTTATCCGTCACCAATTCTGTTGTAGGTTCAAAATTCCGTCGCTAAACCATCACTGAACGATCTGTTTTTTGTAGTGATAAGAGATAATATGTTGTGATGAAATATTATTTGGAACAAATTAGACTTGGTTATGTATTGGATGGAAAAAAAAGGTCTTCCGTAAAAATACTGATAGCAATGTTAAGAAAGAGTATTAGAAAAAAAAAATGTGCCAAAGATGGTGGACATTCCAAGGGAATGTTTTCTCACCACATGAACAACCCCTTGCTTGATATTTACATAAAGTTTGATTCTGCTCGTGGTGTATGCTTTGCTCTAGAAAAGAAATATAAAAATGATGGTGTGGGTTCTAAGAAGTATATGATAATTAAATGGGTTACTTTCAAGGTTGAAGATGATAGACTTATAATTGACCAGATTTATGAGTATGAAAATTTATGCCCATTATAGCTTCCACGGGTTTAAATTTGGTGTCTACTATAGCTTCAAAGGGTTTAAAAATTTATCATCTCACTCTAGTGATTATTTTGATTGAAATCAACTCAGGCATAAAGAGACTGATCTAACATTATAAGTACTGGTTAGCTAATTTGAAAATGAAGGAAAAGAACTAACTCAGGGACAAAGGAGTTATTAAAAAAAAAATATTCTATAGCTAATATGGTGGAATTGAAATCTTTTAATAATGACATGCTCAAGAGTAAAGGCAAGCTCAGTCCAGTCCTCCAAATGGTGCGAAGTGAACTATCTCAATGTCCTTAGGTGAGCCCAAGTTCAATTTCTTGCACAATGAAGCCCTTGACTCATCTATCTCTACTTTTCACAATCGACGAAGGGGCTTTAGAGGTCTTTGCTCCTTAAGATCTTTAAGGGGTCGTACATAAGCCACTAATCGGTAAGAGGGACTTAATAGCCATAAATAAGGACTTTAGGCTAATTTATCCATTATCTAGTTTATTTTAAGAAGCTTAGGCCAAATATAACCTGCGTTTTACTTAGCAAATGAAGTCAAAATAGGGGCATTCTTGAAAATCTCCCTGAGTCTACTTTCTATCCTTGTCAATAGCTTTTGGTAACCCCAAGCATTAAGAGAGAAATTCAGGAAAAATTTTGAGTTGCCAAAATTCATAACTGGCTACATAGCCTTGGAAAGGAACTCTAAAACAGTATTCAAAGATTCTGAACTTGCCTAGCAAGGTAGGATGTGGCAAGATAAAATCATGCTAAAGAAATCTTATAAATATTTCTAAGTTTTAAGGAAGCTTCTACTCACAGCTAATGTGCAACCAAATTCCAACACAAAAAGACAAAAAATAGTGTCATTATTTGTACTATCTTGTTCAAATTTGAATTTGCAAATCTAATGATCTATTTTCATTGATTTTTACAAGTTAGAAAAAGCTATCTCACTCCTATTAGCCATGTATTTTTCGAGTTTATTTTCTATTGGTCCTCATAGAAGATTTTTGTCATATTTTTATTGCCGAATGAGGTAGTTTTTCTATTAGCTAACTCCTTGCTTGGAAAATAAGCCAGGATATTTGCAAGTCTTTAAATCACTAATTTTCGCTCTTGTAATCAACATTTGATGAATTAAATATGATACAACTGAATGTTATTATCTCTCGCAAAAATCTCTCAAAACTTTATCCCATTTTGAATAGTGTTTTGAGAGTCTAAACTTTACCTGAGTCCCTGGTGGTTTAAATTTTAGGGGATTAAGAGGTCTTTAGCTCTGAAAGTGGTGCAAGAAATTCCTTACTTCAGATTTTTTTATTTGTTTCTTGTTCATGGTTCTCCATCCTACCATGTTTTCAAAGCCTTGAACTATGCTCAGTTCCAGTCAAAGCCTATGTCCCAGACTTTGATCTTCGATTTCAAGGCACTTGACTGTTCGGTTTCTAATTACTATAATTTTCACCTCTCTCATGATTGATTTTAGCTCGAGAATAACTATTAATGTACTGATTTGTCCATGTTTTGTGCTTTGTAGGAATGGGAGTGAAGAATTTCAAAATTAGAGCATTTATCAACCAACTTTGAGGCCCAAAAGATTGAAAGTGCCAAACGAATAGTATAGGGTGTGCCTGAGCAAGAAATGAGCCAGAACTGAAGCAACCAGAGGTTTGGCATGGTGGCGCCATGCCACTTGGCAGGCTCACCCCTACTTTTCAAGACTCAGCATCAAGAAACAGAAATTTGGCATGGTGGCGCTGGGCCACAGGGCACGCCTATGCCAACTTACGGAGTCGATTGTATAAAAATCAATATTAGGCCAATGAAAAGGGGTTGGAAGATATTTTTTAAGGTTTATCTTTAGAATAGCAGCTTTTTCTCTCTCTAGTTAACCATTGCAAACTCTTGATTCACCATTAATGAAAGTTGATCTTTGATTGATTTTTAATTCTTGATGCTCTTCTCTCATTAGCCTCTAAACTTACTTTCTCTCTATTAGATTCCTCACAAGTCTCTCTTTTTGTACACTCAAACTCACCATCAAATCAAGGGTTTTGATGAATTAGGGGTTGAGGGGAGATTATTAGATCAATCCCAATGGATATGAACATCTAATGTACTCCTTAAATCATCCTTTCTTTTACATTCTCGTTTTTTAATCTTTATATTCATCATTTCAACTTTGAGTTAGATATGTCAAGGTTTAAGGATCATCAATAAAGCCTAAATTGGGTTTGATTATTGTTTTATGGTGATTGGTATTGATTAGAAGAACATTGATCATGAAAAATCCATCATCAAGACACTTTGATTTGTGGGTAACTTTCTCTCGCTTGACTTTTATTGCTTATTATTAAGTGGAATAGATGATTTTAGCTTAGATTCTTTTTTTAAGGTGATCTTTTAGGATTTGTTGGGAGTTTTGGTGGCCATGTCATGCTATGAGTCATGTCGAGCTTCGATCATCCTTTTTGATGTGCTAAGTGTTATATGTTTGTACATTGTTTGATGATAGAAAGGTTACTTTAAGTTTCAATTTTTTCTGTTAAATTTGACTCCTCGTTTGTAGTGTAGTTAGTCTAGATTTGCACTTTATAGTAATTTAGTTTAGTCTATCATACTAAATCACTTTGATAATTGAGACAAACCTAGGCTATTCTCCCAACATCCCAAAGTATGACATTTTCCCTTTCTCCCAAAAAAAAATCTACCAACAAATTAACACCGTTACCAGGGATCATGGCATTATGTTTGGATTGGTTTTAATCTGAATTGTTGTACATACCTTAGTAGTTCACTAAGAAACAAAACCAAAATTGAAAAATCAAAAAAATTAAAATAAATGATGAATGAGTTCTTGGAATAGGTTGCTGAGTTATGGGGGACTTATTCATATTGAAATTATATAAACCCCCCATCGAGATACCCCAATCATTAGTGGTTAATTTGGAAAACATGGTGAACGAACAAGCCCAAGGTCCTCTTCCTCCCTAAAGGAGTCTAAACCAAATCTTTTATCCCCCAAGGTCCATTAATCCATCATGCTTTTGAGCTTGAGAACTTGCTAATGATGTGCAATTCTCCTTTAGTCCAAAATACATAACCATGCTTCCCAAATTCTTTCGAGATGGGGATGCTTACCTATTTCTAAGTGAATTTGAGGAATTCTCCAATGTGTCTTAAGACATTGCTAGGTTGTGTTTCATTCCCTTTGCTTTAAAAGATTCGATGAAAAAATAGATGCACATCCTCCCAGCAAACTCTATGTCCACGTGGTATGCGTTTGTGAGGGCTTTCTTAATGAAATATTTGCCAAATGGTAAAGTCGTGAAGCTAAGGAATGAAATTAATTACTTTGTCTAACTTAAAAAAGGAATTCCTTTGGAAGTGTTTTGAAAAATGTAAACTTTTGCTTGCTAAATGCCCCACCTGGCCTAGAATAGTGGCACTTGTGCCAAATCATCTATGAGGGCCTTCACCAAAATAGCTGGACCATGGTCGAATCCATATGTCAAGTGGGATTCTAGAACAAGGGTGAGACCGAAGCATAGGAGTTGTTAAAGGAACTTACGATAAAGACTTTACAATGGGAGACAACAAGGGATGAGAGCTCGGGTTCACGGATTAGTGGTCAAAAGGGGCTATACATGCAGCCATGTATACCACATATGTTGACACTTATTTTTCTACCCTTGAGAATATGTTAAAAGGAATAGTCATCTCTCAGGCACCAAACAATTATCCTCCTCCCAAATTATTTCATTCTCCAAATACCAATCTCCTGATCATTCCTTAAGTGCATGTTCTCTATTTGCTCAACAATTGGCTACAAGCCAAGAGCAAGAACAAGTGAATGCAACCTTTCATAGCTCTTAGTTTGACCCCTATTCTCCTACATACAATCAATGTAGGCTAAGCATCCTAACTTTATATTAATTGGACAAAATTCTTTAATACCTAATGTCCAAGGTGGTGGTTTCAAAGGAAACAACTCATCTTTGTCTTATCAAATGTCACCATTTTAAGGGGCATACAATACTCCTAGAGGGCCTCCCACTCAACCGGTTGTTAGTTAATCTTTTCCTGGTCCCAGATATAATCAAATTGAGAAAGTGAACAAGAGAGTGAGTGATATGCTGAGGATGATGTGAGAACTTAAAGAGTCCAATAAGAGGATGGTGAAGATAATGAGTAAACATTTTGCTCAACTTGCTATGTCACATAGGGAAAGAGGAACTTTTCCTAGTCAATCTGAAGTGAACCTAAAAGCGGGATCTTCTTCTTTTGATCCTAATCATGTGAAGAAGGTTAGATCTCTTTGTGATTGGGTAAGTAAGTTGGCACCTATGTAGGTGAACATAATGTGAATATGTCCTTTCCCTATTTCTCTTTCTCTTCTCAAGAATATGAGTCTTATGATGTGTCTATTTCTCCAGCTAACACTCCTCCTTCTAAGGATGTAGGAGATCTTAAAAAGGATGAGTCTTTGGATACCGTTAATCTTATACCTGCTAAGGGATATACTATTCCATTTCTTGTCGTTGTTAAGTGTATTGCCCCTTTCCTAACCCATTGAAGAGAAGAAATCTTAATCCCATGTTGACGAGATAAGGGAAACCTTATCCTAAGTCAAGATCAAAATCTCCTTTCTTGATGCCCCAATATGCTCACTTCCTCAAAGAGCCTTTTTGGCCTCTAATATGTGGGTTCAATTACCGCTAATAAAGTGCCCTTCAAGTATAAGGACCCGGGTAAATCCAATAATTTCAATTATCATTGGTAATCAAAATATACGTAGGGCCTTACTTGATCTTAGTGTAAGTGTCAATTTCTTACCCTTCACGGTGTGTGAGAGATTGGGACTGAGGGAGCTCAATCCTACGAAAATGGTCCGTTAATTGGCTGACTATTCTACTAGCTTCCTAGACAGATGGTTAAGAATGTATTGATTGAGGTAAGGAAATTCATATTCCCGGTTGGCTTTATTGTGTTAGAGACCGAGGTTGTGGTAAGTCTCAAAAATGAAATACTAGTAATCCTTGGTCGACTATTCCTTGCGACTTTAAATGCTCCCATTAATTGTAGGGATAGGAAAATGAAGTTGACATTCGAGAATATGACAATGGAATTAAATGTGTTTAAGTAGCAAAGCAAACCATCGGTTTTGATGATGTAGAGTCCTCTACTCTTGTTTGAGTTGGAGACTTCTCTTTGGAAGAGATGGAGCTTGATCATTCGAGAATATGCCAATGGAATTAAATGTGTTTAACCACCAAAGAAAACCATGTGTGTATGAGTCTTTTGTTATGGAATATGAGCCCAAACTCAACGCATTTGCATTTGATGATCAATATAATGACTGGTTACATGCATCTATTCTTGTATCCATGGCATAAGACATCATGCCTTCATCTTCATCGGTTGAATTGAAGCCCCTTCCCAACACTCTCAAATATGCATTCCTGGGTTAAAATCCGTCTTTGTCCATGATAATTGCTAATGATTTAGACTTAAACCAAGAAACTTAAGTGCTTGACTTGTTATGGGAAAACAAAGAGGATTTAGGGTGGACCCTAGGAGACATTAGAGGCATTAGTCCTATCATTACGTGACATAGGATTCATCTAGAGTACAATGCTAAACGTTACTGGGATAGGCAAAGAAAGTTAAACCCTAATCTTCAAAAAGTGGTGAGGAAAGAAATTCTTAAGTGGTTGCATCATAAGATTATTTACCTAATCTTGGATAGCGAATGGGTGAGCCCTATTCAAGTCACTTCTAAAGGACCGACATCACCGTGATTAAGAACAACAAAGATGAGCTTATACATATAAGAATCAAATCCAGGTGGAGGGTTTGCATTGATTATAGAAAGCTAATTTCTGCAATTAGAAAAGATCACTTTCCTTTACCTTTCTTGGATCTAATGTTGAAAAGGCTAGTTGAGTGAGCTTTTTATTGCTTATGTGATGGTTATTCTAGTTAAACCTAAATTCCTATTGCCTCCAAAGATCAAGAAAAGACTACATTCGCATGCCTTTTTGGTACTTATCCCTTTAGGAAGATGTCCTTTGGTGTATGCAATGCACGGGCCACCTTCTAAAGGTGTATAATATCCATATTTTCCAATTTAGTTGGGTAATGCCTTCAAATTTTCATGGATGATTTCTCTATTTATGGATATTCTTTTGATGATTGCTTGACTAACTTGGGAAAGTTTTTAAGAAGGTGTTGGGACGAGCATTTGATCCTTAATTAGAAAAAACGTCATTTCATTGTAAAAAAGGGGATTGTCTTGGGTCATATTCAAATAAGGTGATAGAGGTAAATAAGGCTAAGGTGGATTTGATTGCAAGCCTTCCTCTCCGTACTTGTGCTAAGGGCATAAGATCTTTTCTTAATCATACCAGTTCTACCGGAGCTTCATTAAGGATTTTAGTAAAATTTCTAAGCTCTTATCCTCACTCCTAGCCAAGGATGTGTCATTTCACTTCTCTAAGGTATGTGAATTAGAATTTATAGAGCCTAGGGAGGCATTGACTATCGCCTCCATCTTGCATCCTCCTATTTGAGAAGAACACTTTAAGCTCATGTGTGATGCATCTGATTACGCAGTCATGGGAGTTTTGGGTCAATGAATTGATTAGAAACCCATGTAATTTACTATGCGAGTTATACATTGGATGGAGTGCAAGTGAATTACACTGTAACTTAGAAGAAGTTTTTAGCAGTTGTTTTTGGATTTGAAGAGTTTGGACCCTACCTAATAGGGTTGTTTTTCCTAACCATGCCACCTTGAAACATCTTTTCGAGAAAAAAGATACAAAGCCTAGACTAATTCGATGGATCATATTACTTCAAGAGTTCAATTATGAAATTAAGGATATGAAGGGTTTTGGAAACCCTATAGCAGACCATCTCTCTAGGATTGTAATTGATGATGTATATGAGGACCCCATCTTTGAATGTTATCCGGCTAAATAACTTGTTGGGGCTCAAGTGGAGCCATAGTATGTCACATTGTTAATTACTTAGTCATATGAAAAATGCCTAGGGAATAGACCAAAGATGATAGGGTACGTTTCTTTCCTATGGTTAGGTTCATCATGTGGGCTGATCCCTATTTGTTTAAGCATTACCAAGACCAAATCATTAGGAGACGTGTGCTCGATGACCAAATTCATAGTGTCCTTACCTTTTGTCATGATTATGTATGTGTGGGGGCACTTCAATGGGAGGAAAACTATTGTAAAAATTCTCCAATGCGGTTCCTATTGGCCAACCTTGTTCAAGGATGCCCATAAGTATGGCAAACGATGTATGTGTTGCCAATTATTGGGCAAACATAGTAGGAAAGGCATAATGCTCCTCACTTCTATTATTGTGGTTGATATATTTGATGTGTGGGGAATTGATTTTATAGGGTCATTTTCCAATTCATTTGGGAACAAGTACATTCTTGTCCGTGTGGATCCTGTGTCCACGTGGGTTAAGGCAATCCCCAAAAGGCCAACAGATCTAGAGTGGCCCCTAAATTCCTGGGGGAGAATATTTTTGCCTATTATGGGATGCCTAAAGCTATCATTAATAACCAAAGGACCCATTTCAATAATAGCTCCTTTGATGCTTTATTGAGAAGGTATTCCATCATCCACCACCTTACTACTCCATATCACCTTCAAACTAATGGTTAAGTGGAAGTGTCAAGTCATCAAATTAAGCAAATCATGCAGAAGTCTGTGACCAAGAATATAGGGGATCGAGTGGATAAACTGACTGATGCTTTGTGGGCCGACCGAATGGTCTTTAAGACTCCCCTATGCATGTCCCGTTATAGGGTAGTCTATGGTTGTCCATGTCATTTATCCATGGAGCTTGAGCATCGAGTTTGGTAAGCGATAACTAGAATCCTAAATTATGATTTGAATGTCATTAGTGAAGAGAGGAAGTTGAGTTTAAATGAACTAGAAGATATTAGGAGGAAAGCATATGAAAACACATGGTTGAGTCATAAGAGAGCCAAAATTCTCCATGACAAGTGCATCAATAGAAAGGAGTTCTCTTCGGGGCAAAAGGTTCTTTTATATGATTCTAGACTTTACCTATTTTCCGAAAAACTTAGTCTAGGTGGACCGGTCCTTTTATTGTGGTGAAAGTATTTCCTTACGGTGCAGTTGAAATTAATGAGCCCACTAAGGACCACGCATTCAAGGTCAATGGGCATAGGTTAAAGCACTTTTTGGATATGCCAAGTGAAGAGGATGTGGAGTGTCTCTACTCTATGAATGACCTTTGCTCGATTAGGTAAGGTTTCATCTTCTTCTATATTAGTGAACATTTTTGAATAAATGTGCATTATGTGTGTTTTTAAAAAAAATGAAAAACCTAAGAAATGAGAAAAAAGAAAAACATAAAAAAAGTGAAAAAAGTGAAAAAGTGAAAAAAAAAAGAGAGAGAGAGAGAAGAAAAAGAGATAGAAAGAAGAGTTTAATAAAATGTGGAAAACAAGAAAAAGAGAAGAAAAGAGGCTGAGAAATTTTAGGCAGAAAAAATAGCACCGGAAGCCCATGCCGTGTGGCACTCTCATGCCACATGAATGTTAAGGAAAAAGTATTCATAGAGATTTGCCATGGTGGCCACGTTAGCGTGCCATACTAGCAGTTTCAGAACTCCCAACCAAAGATTTGGCACGGTTACACCTACAGACTACTTTAAAACTCGACATTTCCTCCTCATTTCTCCATTTTTGCAATCCTCTCTTCTCTTTCTCTCTTTACATGACAGCCACCTCCTCTCCACTCAAATCTTCACCAAATGCTTTAATTTTCTCATAAAATTCTTCAATTCCACTCATAAATCCTTATGCCCTATGAAGATTTCACCCTAATTCATTCCCTTCTTCTACCCATTTGCTTACTTTCTCTCTCTAAAATCTTAATCTCCACTGTTATGATTGAAGGTAGTAAAGAAAGGAAGCTCGTTGCTTGACCCCATTACCATATAATTCAAGTTTAGAAAGAGTAATTTGGAGCAATTTGCATAAGGTCATTCGCTCCATCCACACAAGCTTTCCAACCATGGGCAAGAAGAGAGTCGATGAGACCTCCAAAACATCCTCTATCCCTAAGAAGTCATTAAGGGCTTCTTCTTCTTCAAATGCACCCACAAAGACTTGAGGTAAGCGCGATGCCTATCCTTTAATCCTTCCTCCAAGTACTCAATTATTTGTTAATAATGAATAAAGAATGAACTATGAGCAATTGAGTACTAGAATGACTTGTGAACAAAAGTATTGGCTTCTGGAATCATTAAGGACTTTCGGGATGTTGGATGATATGGGAACCTTACTTGGTAATTTGGGGTGGCTTGACTTCGTAAAAATGAACTGTGTATTATATGATTAACTTGTCCTTGAGTTCATGAGCTCCCTTAATGTGGATTGGCTTGGATCTTATAGGGGCAATGAAGTGTTAATCTCTTTCCATATATTCAATACCAACCATAGAATGAGTTTGAAGGGTTTAATAAGCTTCTCTACCTCACGGTCATATCAATGCCTTGAGAAATGTCCCTAGTCGATGGAGGCCTGACCCACTTGGTTGAACATCACTTGCTCCAAGCATACAAATTGCACTAATATGTTGGGAAGGCCTTAAATTTATGACCCTAGAAAGCAAAGGCGATAAACATATGTAATATAAACATCCATTACCTACAATGTTTGGTGGCTAATATTATTTTTCAGCGACATGATAGCCAAAAACATGTGTAGGAAAGTGCAGTTGTTTATTAGTTGGAGTGCTTTAATGGGTACGCATGTGGACAATAGTGCTTTCATTATTTGCCATTTGGATGTGGTGGCCAAAACTACCCACCAAAATGTGATTGGTGTGGGGGCACAATCACTGCCATTGCTTAAGCATTATATCATAGTGGAAAGTTTAGATCTGTTGAGGGTAAATCTCGACATTACCACCTTAGCACACATGACTGTTATTGATACTAAAGGAGGTACCTACAAATACGCCCACCACAAACAAGTACTCTTCAATTGTCCAATATAGCCTGCACAATAATAGCCAATAAGAGGAATTGGAATGTGATGGGTTGATTATCGATGAAGAGGTGATGGGGCTAGATGATGAGGGAAGGGACAAGATGATGATGAGGGGCATGATCGTGATGAGGGTGAAGGGGAAGAAAGGGACCATGAAGGCTAAGAAGGAAATGAAACACAAGTTAGGGATAAGTCCACTCAATAACCCCAATTCTGAGAACCACCTTCATTTAAGGTAAGGGAATCCTTTTCTTTGGCACAAGCACATCTTGATAGTGCATTCCTCTAATCATTCTCCAACGACTAAGTTAAGGTAACCAGCCTACAAGAGGGTTGCACAAAGAAGACACAAGACATTCACCGTATGGTCGGGCACATAGATTTCATTGAGGGTGTCACCTATCATAGAGGCTTCATTGACTGCCAGAAGAGAGATAAATAAGGTGAAAAATATGAGAAGATGAGCAAGCTATAAGAGGGGCTCGTAAATTGGAGGAGCAACAGAGGATGATTAAGCTCATTTAGTAGCAATTGAAAGGCATACGAATACTAGACGAGCAGCAACAAACTTTCATAGGTAGTCAAGGGAGTTCGTCCTCATTCTTTCCTTTTTCCTCTTCACTTTGGCGACCCCCAAGGCCCTATAAGACCCATTGACTGTGAGGTTTATCACCCACCTCTCTCTTACACTTCATAACATCTTACTTTTTGGGGAGGGGTGTTGCATGTGAATACTTGATAAGGGGTATGTATTTCACAGGTGTCTTCTTGTGTGCATCTCATTATCCCCTACCCCTATTCTCTAATGCTTGTGATATTGTGATGATGTGAAGGCCACTACAGGAGAAATTTGGTTGTGATTGGCCATGATTGTAACAATATTGTGTGGATTGGTTATGAGTACGAATTTCATAGATGGTGGATTTTGAATACGTCATTAATGGATTCTTAGGAGTATAGCCTATGTATATAGTTGCATCTACGGCAGCTATTGCATTTGCATTGCAAATATGTATGCATTCATTGCTATCTTGTGCCATCTCTACCTTGTAAGGTATTCTCCTCTCTCTCATTTGCACATGCTTTTACTTTATCTATTCCTTTCCTTTTTCTTTTAGGACTCATGTTCCTACAATGAGGACATTGTGCAACTTCAATGTAGCAATATGGAGGTTATTCTGGCAAATTTTTGAAAATGAAAAAAGAGCAGAGAAATTTTCGAAAATTCAAAAAAAAATTCTAATTTTTCTTGTAAATAGTGAGTTTTAGGGAAAAATGTGCAACTTTGGCTCGTAATAATCTCTTTTGCCATGGATTTGAATGGCATATGATAGATACTAGGTCCACATTTTGGTAACTCGTGCTTGGTTTTGACCTAATAGATAAGAGTAAGTATGGTATGTGAACCTGTGAGGTGTCGGGACTAAATGGACCACTTCATCATTTGTGCTCATGTGGTTTTTTTTTTTTTTTTCATGAGAGGCTCATTCAAAGTTGTCACTCTCTAGAATCTGTTCTAGCACTCTTTGAAACCACATATTGCATTTGCATGAATGATGAGAGGAATGAGGCATTCTATGTACTCGAAGCCACATTAGCTAAAAAGTTTTCTTATGTGCATAATTGTACCTCTAGCTAACTCTTTTGAGCCTTGATCATCACTATTCTTATTATGAACCACTCTTTTAGCCTTTGGCCTTAATACCTAAGCCAAGACTAAGGAGTATGACTTGATGAGGAGTTGAGGAATATTGCAATGGATAACAATTTTGGTGTGTGATAAAAAAAAAAAAATTCAGAAAACCATCAAAATGAAAAAAAAGGGAAAATAAAGAAAAATAAAACAATGAAAAAGGAGAGAAAAAGGAAATAAAAGTGTTTGCATGGAAGATTTGCCTTTTGTTTAGTTCATTTCAAGTCATTACTTCATTTTTAGGAGGTTGTGTGCTATGAAAGAGATGGTTATTGATGGTATGGGGATGTGGTACCTCTTTGGTTTTGGCTAATTAGCCCCTTATTCCCAAAGCGTTAATCTCTTTCTCAACCCTTGACCTAAGCCTCCTTACAACCCATAAACAGTCCTCTTAATCATCAAATTGCATGTGCATTCTAGTGATAGAGAATGAGAACTAGGCCAAACTTATGGTAGAGTGCACCTTTTGAGTTAAGCATGAGCAAAAACATTTCATCATTTCAAAGACTTAAGAAGAGAGCTTCACATAACTTAGAGTGCATGAACCATTGCTTGCTTATCATTGAAAAAGGTTGAAATAAAGGCATGATTGTCATTTAGGAAGATCAATAATCTTGATAATGTATCCTATGCATATGTTATGCATCTCTTTGGCATTAGAGTGAATTGTTGAATTAAGAGGGCATGATTACTCCATGGATGTTTCTTTGTGAAAGATTACAAAAACCACAAAATATTTTCTATTTTTCTTCCTCCTTTCTTTTCTCTTCTTCAAAGACTTTGTGGATTTGTCTTCCCTAAACCCGCACGATGCCGCACTCATCCACTTGGGGAACCAAGGGGTTCGAAGAGTTTGTTGCGTATACTAAAAGCAATAGTTACAACTACGAAAAGGTGTTTACCTCGTAATTCACTCGAGGACAAGTAAAATCTAAGTGTGGGGGTATTCATTCAATTTCTAATCTATACAATTTTGACATCCCTCATGCTTGATTTTAGTTCACAAACAATCATTAATGTAGTAATTTGTCAATGTTTTGTGCTTTATAGGAATAAGAGTAAAAAAGTTCCAAATTGGAGGATTTGTCAACCCACTTTGAGGCCTAAAAGATTGGAAGTGCCAAAAGAGCAGTCTAGGGCATGCCAGAGCAAGAAATGAGCAAGAACTAAAGTAACTAGAGCTTTGGCACAGTGGTGTCATGCCACCTTTGTCTTTTAGGATTCAGCAACAGGAAGCAGAAATTTTGCATGGTCACGTCGTGCCACATAGCATGTGCATGCCAACTTACAGAACCGTTTGTAGAAAAATAGAGATTAGGATAACAAAAAATGGGTTGATCTTTAGAACGGCAGCTTTTTCTCTGTCTAGTTAGCCGCTGTAGACTCTTGATTCTCTATTAATGAAAGTTGATCTTTGCTTGATTTTTACTAAATTTGTGATGTTGTTCTCTCGTTAGCTTCTAAACTTACTTTCTTTCTCCTATATTACTTACAAATCTCTATTTTTGTAAACTCAAACTCACCCACAAACCATGGGTTTTGATGAATTAGAGGTTGAGAGGAGATTATTGAATCAATTCCAATGGATATGAACTCTTAATCTACTCCCTAGAGCTTAATCATCCTTTCTTTTACATTTTCCTTTTTCAATTTCCATATTCATCATTTCAACTCTGAGTTGGACATTAGAAGGTTCAAGGATCATTAATGAGAGCTTAAATTGGGCATTGGTTATTGTTTTATGGTGATTGGCTATTGATTAGAAGAACATTGATCATGAAAAATCCATCATCAAGAGACTTTGATTTGTAGGTAACTTTCTCTCTCCTTACCTTTATTGCTTATTATTAAGTAGAATAGTTGATCATAGGATAGATTCACTTTTGGTTTTTTAGGTGATCTTTGAGGGTTTGTTCAGAATTATTGGTTGTCATGTCATGCCATGGCCATACTGAGTCTCGATCACCTCTTTTTTGTGTGCTAAGTGTTTTATGTTTGTGTATTGTTTTATAATAGAAAGGTTAGCTTAATTTTTAATTATTTGCGTTAAATTTGAGTCCTCCTTTGTAGTGTAGCTAGTCTAAATTTACACTTTAGAGTAATTTAATTTAGTCAATCATATCATATCCCTCTAACAATTGAGACAAACTTATGCTAATCTCCCATCATCTTAGAGGACGACATTTCACCTTTCTCACAGCAAAAATCTATCAAGATTGACCCCAACCTTGATGATTCAATGGTTCAGCTTCGCATCATCAAGCCTTTAGGCAAGAAGTACAAATGAATTGTCATGATATGTGGCAAGCAAGGTCAAGCAAGGTCACAAGGCAAAAGATTGCAAGAGCGAGAACAAAATCTAAGCCTATCTTGTTGAGTCCAATGTTATCATACTGTTCAAACCCAACTTTTTTGAGATTTTATGAGTGCTGGGTAATATTGGAGTCACTAAGCATGCGTGCACCACCCAAAGCCTCTTCCAAACTTTTGAGAAGGTTAAATGATGGTGAGAATGTCTTTATGGCGAACTCAGTTGCTACTCCCATTCAAGGAAATAGGAAGATTTCTATCAAACTCACCTCTAGAAAACGTTTTTCTCTCACTAATGACCTACAAGTCCCTAACATGTGTGGAAACCTAATTTCAGGGAATATGGTTATGAACGCCTGTAGTTCTATACCCCATGAACAAGAGGTATTGCTTTGTAGTTCTATACCTCTTAAAAAATAGTTCTTGCTTTGTAAAGAGAGGAAATAAATAAGAAAGTCGAGAGTGGGCTTCATGCACACACACTCATATGTCGACTCGCCTGAGTCAAACTCTAGTGAGGTCTTTTACTGCAAATCATAATTAATTGTCTTGAGAATTCCTTTGAGCAACTAGTTTACTGAGATGATTGTGGTTTCTAAGACATCTCATGTTTTCAAAGCTAGTTTCCGTATTTTCAAATTGATTTTTGTTCTTTTGATTCTTTATTTCCAAGGTTTGATTTCCTAAGTTTCATCAACTATTGCAAATTTGTTTCTAAAGGGGCTTATGTTTTTCTTCAAATGAGACACAAAAATTACCCAATCTCTACAATTTTTTTGGTTTGGGCAAATATCATTTTAGCTCTAGTCGGCTAACTAAGACTAAATAACAGTGGCAGGAACTACGTAATTCGTGGGACCAACCAGCATTGGAGAGTTTGAACCCCTGCCCCAGAAAAATTGGTTTTAGGACAATAGTTTTACCACGCCATAGTTTTTTGCTGTTCATTCCCGACCTATATTGTTCATCTTAGACCTAGGTTGTTTGTCTCATATTTTCTGTTCTTCATTTCTCTATCTTAGTGTTAATTTATTTAAGTAAGATCTTCCAATTTTGCTGTGATTATTGTTCTCTGTTTCCAACACCCATTAAGCATAAGAATTTCATATAGATATTGCATGGTGCTATAGTCTCATATAGGCTCTGGAACAGCTTTGGAGTGTTTATATTTTATTTTTGCACCATTCAGTGAGGGAAAAAAAATTGACTTACCAATTTGATTACACGACACGTACTCGTCACATGTGAATGTGGTTATTCACCCATGGTTGTTAGTGAAAGAGAATACAATATTACATGTCACAGGTATGGTACCATGTCTCATTTGCTGAGTCATAAAGTGTCAGAACTCAGTGGTGGTATGGATAGAGTAAATGCTCCTCAAAATTTAGGGTGTTATAAGTTGGTAGCTCGCTTGTATGTGGATCATCATGCAAGAAATAATGAAGGAAAATATACTATTCACGTGCACTAATTAAGCTACCGTGTCATCGAATTATAAAGTTAAAACATCATTAAATTGTCAATAGTATATCAAAATAAATATCCCAAATGATCGTCATGTTGATCACTAAATTTAAAAGTCGATGTACCTGCATCTAGCACCTTGAAAGGTGAGATTATTAACTTCAATTTATTATGCCTTATTCACTGTTCTTCTTTTTGTTGCCTTTTTTAAATATTTTACAAGTTTTGATTTGAAAAAATGTTCCATGGCACCTATGTGTTTTTTAAAAATTCATTTGGTGTACAATGTTAAAATAAATATAATTTCTGGTGGTAATATTCATCAATTTAAATTTATGAAAGACATCATTATCTTCATGTTGTGTATCAAATGGATTTCTCAAAGGTATAGAGGTAACAAATGAACTATTCCTAGTATTATAAATAAGTTAAATAATAATAGTCATTACTGTCATTAAATTTGAACTCCGTTTGAGATTAGGCCATTTCTTTTTCGATTTTTTATAGGTTGTTTTAATAAAGTACACAAAATACAATTTCTAGATCTCTTCCCTCTCTATACCAAGGGTCAAAGTACTCAAACTTATAATGCTTGCCTTAAAAAAATCCTCAATGCTCTTGTGAAAATATCTCGATATTAGATAAATGCTCATCTAAAATGCTTAGCTAATAGCAAATTTACACCACCACGAGTTGGTTCAAGTGGTTTCGAACTTGTTCCTATTAAATAAGTTCTTGAGTGTGAGTTTTATCAATGGAGAAAAATTGCATTGGAAGGAATGTATCCTTTGTAGATTAACAATAACTTGACTCTAGTGAAATTGAGGATAAAAGAACAAAAAAGATGAATTACTTACAAATAGATGTTCATTAAAATACCAAAATGATAATTATCACAAGGAACGACAATTTGATAATGGTTTCACCGCTAACTTCGACATTATTATAGAGGGGAGAATCGGAGAAGACAACCTATATGTAGCATTGACTAAGTCAAAAAAACGAATCAAATGGGGAAACAAAGAGTGAAATTATAGGAGAAAGAAACTTTGAACCCTAGTAAGGGCCAAGGAAATGTGGGATCTTGGGCAATAGACCCACCCTCTTCACCTGTTCGACAAAGATAATCTACAACCTAAATCTCCCCCTTCCCCTATCAAGAGCCAAAATACACCATTTTAATGTAGTTTGTAAACATCAAAATTGCTTATCTACAAACAATCAAAGAGTAGATCTACACAAAAAGTAAATGTTTCATACCATCTACACACTTATTATAAAGCTTTTCTCCGTGCTTAAAAAGGATTATCAAACTAATGAAGTTTATGTTTTCAGCATAGATATTTGTTTTAATCATCATTTTTAAATAAAACATTATAGAAAATACTAGTAACTATTTGTATTGAAAAAAGTGAGCTAATATTTTCATAAGATAAAATAATTAAGAAGTGTGTCTTCAACATGGGTATATATATATATATATATATATATATATATATATATATATATATATATATATATATATATATATATATATATATATATATATGTACAAACTTGGTTTTTATTTTATTTTGCTTTACAAACAATAAGAGAAATGTGAAATAAAGAAGATAAATAAGAAAAGTGGAAAGGACACAAACCCCCTCCCCCAATTTTAAAAAAAAAGTATGATTGGAGTTAAACTCTCAACAGGTGCCTGCAAAACAGGAGTCATAAGAAAACAATTCATGTAGGCGCATGCAGAGGTGCAAGCTAGAGGCCCAGAGATTAGAGAATTGAAGATTGGGAACAAGTCATTGTGTGTTCGTTGTGGGCCAACTTAATAAGGTATTTCTAGGATTAGCTCAGTTAAAATTTTACTAAGTTCTGGGCAACTTATTAAGGTAGTCCAGGGCTATCTCAACTATGATTTTACTCTTTACAATCTTAATTATTCTTTCCCATTTGAGCTACACAAATCATGTACTCATCACAGCCCCTAGACTGAACGCAATTTATGCCCATTGTCAATTGTCACGTTTTGATGATTCCTTGATCTTTTTGGTTCAACTGTCTCGGTGATTATGTCAATGTTCTTGCAGAATTCTTAGGTCAAAAGATTACAATTCTAATTCAGATATATTAGCATATTCAAAGATTATAAATTTCAAATGCATATATATATATATATATATATATATATATATATATGTATATATATATATATATATATATATATATATATAATATATATATAACACATACTACATATACACACCCACCCACACACATATAGATATATATATATATATATATATTATATAATATTATATATATATATATATATATATATATATATATATATATATATATATATATTATTATATATATTATATATGTATCTGTATGTGTATGTGTTTGTGTGTATATAATATGTGTGGTGTGTGTGTGTGTCTCTCTCTCTATCTCTCTCCTCATCTCTATATATATATATATATATATATTATATATATTATATATATATATATATATATATATATATAGATATATATATATATATATATATATATATATATATAACTTCTTCTTCTTCCCTGGGATGACCTAACCATGGCGAAGGGGGGAAAAAGAGGTCGACCGTGATTAAATCCGGGCAGTAGAGCTGATCAACAAAATAGATAGGGCCTAAATCGAGGAAACCTGATACAAGTTGACAACCCAAGCGCACAAAGTGAGCAAATTTTGAATGAAACAGTACTGACAAACCAAATCACAGAAGAGATGATTCAACAAGAACACATGTTACAGCATGGGGTAACCCTAAAATCTACCTCCTATGCGTCATTGGTTGACCCAGAACAAGGTACGACTTTGAAATTCATCCCAATGAAAGAGATTAATGGACAAAAAGTTGCAAAAATAGAAAAGGAAGACATTTCAGAAGTGGAGTATTGGCGTACAGCAATCATATGTGGGATAGTGGGAGCAAACCCACCAGTGGAGGTAATTGATGGGTTTGTTCATAGAATTTGGGCTAATATGGCAATTGATAAAGTCCTAATGGCAAGAAAGGGAGTTTATCTGGTTTGATTCACTAATGAGCAAGACAAGCAGATAGTAATACAAAGTGGAATTTTTTTCTTTGATAAGAAGTCGTTTGTAGTAAAGGCATGGAATAAAGGACTTACACTATATGTCAGTTCTTTACAGTCCCTTCCTATATGGATTCAATTCCCTGAACCTTACATTAAATACTAGGGTATGGAAAGCTTGAGTAAGTTGGGAAGTATGCTGGGGACCCCAATTAAAATCGACAGAACAACAAAGGAGAACAATGCATTGCATTATGCTCGAATGCTTGTAGAAATGCCATTGGAGGGACCATTCCCAGAGCATATAGACTTTGTGAATGACTGGGGTACTGTAGTGAGACAAAAGGTGAAGTATGAGTGGAAACCAACAAAGTGAACTAACTACAAAATGTTGGGGCATGAGGAGAAGGACTGTAGGAGGAAGAATTAGGGGAGAAAGGAATGGAGACCTGTTAATAATAAGGAAGCCAATATGGAACACAATATAACAAGCCACTAGGAGGAACAAAATGCACATGGAGGGTTCACTACACCTAGAAGAACTATTCAGAAAACAGCTTGTAGAATGCATGCAGCTAGTCACTCATAGCTACAAAATACATTTAGGGCACTAATGGATGAAGAGGTATGTGAAAAGGAAATGGGGGAGGGGGAAGAAGGGATACCCCCCAATGGGTAGTTTACTTACCTGGAATATCAGGGGCTTGAACAGCCCCAACAAGCAAGAAGATATAAAAATGTTCTTGTAGATTAGGGAGTAGGAATAGTTGCCCTTCTAGAGACTAAGGTTAAAAAAGAAAATATTGCTACCATCGCAGAAAGAATGTTTGTGGGGTGGAGATGGGCCACAAATATGGAGTACCATCCTAAGGTTAGAATCTGGGTAGCCTGGAGAGAGCATGCATATCCTCTAAATGTCCTCTGGGCCTCGGAACATATAATACACTATAAAGCATTCCAGCTTAATACTCACAAGCATTTTCAGATATCTTTGTATATGGTCTCAATAGTATTGCCCAAAGACAGCAGTTATGGCATTCAATGAGAAGCATTGCAGGAAGCATACAAGAAGCATGGTGCATCATGGGGGACTTTAATGCTGTCCTGCACCCACAAGAGAGATTGGAAGGAGAGGAGGTACAACACAGAGAGGTGGTGGACTTTGCCAAATGTTTAGATGACTGTGATATACAAGAGGTACCCAGTTCAGGAGCATTTTTCACCTAGACTAACAAGACAGTTTGGTTAAAAATTGATAGAGTATTGGTAAACAGTTACTGGTATAATGGAATAAGGTATACCCATGTTCAAAGTCTAGCTGCACATTTATCCGATCATGCACCACTGAAGATTACTTTCCCTGCATGCCCGAGAATGAAAAGTAACTTCATGTTCTGTGAGATGTGCTGTAAAGACCCCTCATACAGGGATCTCATTAAACAGCATACCCAACAAAGGCTACAAGGCTCCAAAATGCTTCAAATTTGTGAAGTGCTCAAAAAACTCAGGAAACCACTGAGGCAGCTGAATAAAGACAAATTTGGAGACATTCATGAACAACAACAAGAAGCTAGAAGGAAGATGAAAATGGTGCAGGAACAACTGTAGCTGGATCCACAGAATGCGGAGTTAATGGAGAAAGAAAAGGAAAGTAGGGGAACTATATGGAAATACTACACTCCTCCTTAACTCTGATTAAGCAGCAATCAAAACAACAATGGCTGAATCAAGGTGATCATTGTACCAAGGTATTCTTTGCAAAGATGAGGCAAAGGAAAATTCAAACATATGTGTTTTCCCTATGACAAGGTAGCACATGTCATTACTGACTACTATCAAGGACTATTGGGAAAATAGAGAACCCAAAGGGAGAGAATTGACACTGAGATAATGCAGAATGGTGGCAAGCTTAGTGTGGAACAACTAAAATTGATTGCACCGTTCTCAGAGAAGGAAATCAAGGAAGCTATTTTTTCAAGCCCTTCTTATAAATCCCCCGGTCTTGATGGATTTAGGAGCAGTTTTTTCAAAATAAGCTAGCCAGAAATAAGGCAAAAGGTGTATGAGGCAGTATAAGAGTTCTCCTCGAAAGGGACAATGCTCAAGCAATAGAATGAAACAAGACTGCTACTCATACCTAAGGTAGTAACACCTATTACTGTCGCAGATTTTAGGCCCATCTCTTACTATAATGTGCTATATAAGTGCATATTAAAACTGCTTTGTAGTAGGCTAAAGGAGGTTTTGCCTAAGCTTGTGAACCCAAGTCAGGGTGCCTTTGTTGCAGGCAGGGAGCTATTATTCAATGTACTCCTCTGCCAGGATATTGCAAGAGGATACATAAGAAAGAACATCTCTGTAAGATGCATGATGAAAATTAACTTGAGGAAAGCATATGACCCAGTGAACTGGGAGTGTGTGGAAGAGATACTCACTAGCTTAAACTTTCCCCCTACATTCATCACCTGGATCTTGGCTTGTATATCAACTCCTACCTTTAAAATACACATGAATAGGGCCACCTTTGATGGATTTTTTGGGGGGGGGGGGGGGGGGGGAGAGGACTAAGACAAGGGGACCCATTATCACGCCTGTTATTTGTTCTGGTTATGGAATACTTTCAACTGTTTGAGAATGCTAGTACCAAGCTAGGTTTCAAGTTTCACCCCCAATGCAACAATAACAAAATGGTGCACTTAATGTTTGCAGATGACTTAATTGTGTTTAGTGCAGTTGAGAAGAATACCAAATGCTTTTGCCAAATTTTCAAGGAGCATAGGGCTGGAGGCCAACAAACACAAATCCCAAGTGGTGATGTGGGGGATGCACAGAAAGACAAACACAGCAAATTAGGACCCTGACTGGGTTTGAAGGTGGGGAACTACCTTTTAGGTACTTAGGAGTTCCCATTACTGCAAACAAACGCAGTAGAATGGAATGTAGGATACTAGTGGAGAAGTTCACACAGAGAATTAAAACATGGGCATAAGGTGAACCTCTTATGCAGGGAGGGTGGCATTGATAAATAGTGTATTGATGGGGATTTACAACTTCTGGGCCACAATATTTATCATACCACCAGAAGTGATCAAGGATTTGGACAACAATTGTAGAGATTATTTGTGGGGGGCTAATTAGACTTTATAGAAAGGTGCCCTATGTCTCATGTGAGGATGCATGTAAGCCCAAGAGAGAAGGGGGGTAGGAATTAGGAACATGGAAGCCTGGAACAAAGTTTGTATAACTAAGCTCATATGGGCCATAGCACAAAAGGACATCCTATGGATTAAATGGGTACAAAAAAGGTACCTAGCAGGGAAATCTTGGTGGAATTACTACCCCAAAAAGGATGTTTACTGGTACTGGGGGAAGCTCTACAGAGTGAAAGAGATTTTCAAGTGGGGGAGCTGCTCTACACAAAGATGGTTATGGGCATGGACCAAAACAGAAGATTACACAATCAGCTCAGGGTACAAATGGTATTTAAATACTAACAGTACTGTTAGATGGGCTAAACTCACATGGTCAAGGCTAAGCACACCCAAACACTCATTCATAGACTGGGTAGTAATGAAGCAGAGGATACCAGTGAATAGCAGACTTGTCGGGTTCACCGGGATTGAGGCTACATGTCATATATACAAAAGGGAGGAAGAGACCATAGACCATCTATTCTACCTATGTGAGAAAACAAGTGTAGTATCGAAGGGAATCAGCTAGTGGCTGAATTTACCAAAGAAAGATTCTTGGCAAAACAAGCTGCAGTTTCTGGTGAAGCTGAAAACAAGCATAAGGATGAAGCATGTGATTTATGCCACTTTTAATGCGGTTGTTTATCAGGTGTGGCGGGCAACGAACTAGGTGGTATTCCTAAGGAAGGACATAGACACATCTTACATCATTAAAACAGTCAAGGAACAGATTATTCAAAGGTTGCCATTTATTTCACAGATAACACCTAGATGCAGACCATGTATAGACACAATCATGAAATAGGGCATACTAAAAAGAGGATAGAGCAGGACCCCCACCATAGATAGTGCAATTGCTGTAATTACTCTTAACTTGTGTGGTCGTGCAATGATATCACCGTTTTTCAATATATATATATATATATATATATATATATATACACACACACAGATATATATATATATATATATATCTACATATATATGCGTATACGCGTATATATATATATGTATATGTGTGTGTGTGTATATATATATATATGTATATATATAC
>JAKOGI010002071.1:0-15000 GCA_029747015.1 Carnegiea gigantea
ATATATATATATATATATATATATATATATACACATGCATACATACATATATATATATATATATACGCACACACACACATACATGCATAGATACATACATACATACATATATGTATGCACATATATTTATATATACATATATATATATATATATATATATATATATATATATATATATATATATATATGTATATATAAAGAACCTGGAATGTCCATACATTAATGAGTTATGGATAAGCCATCGAAGGGCAGAAGGGTTTGCTGTCCTACTCAAAAAATTATCTCACATTAGAGAGACTAATAAAGGATTCATGTACAATACTCCCAGCAATATATTCGTTTTTGCAGAACGCAATTGCACGCCTCGATACGATGCTGTCAGCAAGATAAGCAGTAGTATTAGCCTTATTACTTCTTGCCGTATTCCAGGCAGTTTTCCTACGCAAGTGCACCTATACAGTCTACTTCATAAAGATAAGACACCAGGGTGTTGTATTTGTCCACGTCGCATATAAGGAAGCGTGTTGGACCCACTGCCAGAAAAGCAGATGCTCGAAGATAAGGGCAGAACAATTGTGGCGACAATCAACAGTTCAGATCACGCTGCAGGAAAGTAGCTCAATTATTGTACAAAAAGAAGAATCGTCAGCAATGCACTAGCAACAGTACTCTCACTAGCTGAGTCAAAAGGCATCCCAATTATTGTACGAAAAGGGAATGCATTATTTTTACTTTTGTTAAAGATGAGCTAATGTGTCAGACCAGACGGTCTATTTAAGGGAATGCTCTTGCATTTGCAAGGGGCATTGGGCATTGGAGAGAAAGAAAAACAAAAAACAAAGGTTGAGATAAATGTGAGTGAGTAGAGACTCCCTTAGGGAGTAGAGTGATCTTAGAAGATGAATGTAATATTGCCACTAGTAATAAAACTCTTAGTTTCCATACATCTGTGTTAGCAAAATCATTCAACATATCCGTATATCTGGAGTACCTTTAGTTTGCTAGGAAGTAGCCGCAGACAGGAGGTCATTGGCGAAGAGGCAGTGCCCAGTAAGGTATTGATTGAACGTATGTTTAATGATGTTCTTGATTCAGATATTCTTTTACTAATTGTTTTATTGATGCATGTAGCAATATTATTATTGATTTTTCTTGGTTGCTTGAAACCTAGACTTAACTCATGAATCCCCTTTCAATTGAACAACAACATGCTAAAGCTATTATTGACCAGGCCTTAGAAAGGTGTAAGAATGAACGAGAGAGTTCAGAATTTTTAATTCAAGTTAAGAAAGACCTATTAAGAGTAATTCAACAAGGACGAGAAGCCCCTAATGATGAGGTATTTGATCATCCTCTAGTTTTAGCAGGTGGAGAAATCATCATCCTAAGCCCACGAACTATTTTTGAATATGAGCAACAATTTCACCTCAACTCTTTAAACTTACAAGTTAAGTTATTAGAATAACTAAAAGAAGTTGCTTCTTTTATTGATAATATGCTTAGAAGGCATAAATAAAATTATGATTATAAGTATCAAAGCTTCAGAGAATGAAGAAGGCTTAAAAGGTCTAAAAATCGTTCTGAAAGTAGTAGTTCTCATGATTAAAAAGCTATTTGAAAAGATCCGCAAATGGTATCAGAGCCATAAATTATATCTCAGAATACAAGAGAACAAATTATCTACATGGAAATATATCCTCGAACAAGCAGAATTGGCTAATGAAATATGGTATGTAGAGCCTGAAATAGCAAGTCCTGCTCGTGAATCATTATCAGACTTAAGTGATGGATAGAGCAAGCACAAGCGCAGAAATTCTGTATAAGGAATTATGGAAACAAACGTTAACCGGTCAAACTATTGATGCTAAGTTAGAAAGCATATATGAAGGCCTAGGAGAAGTTTAAAAACTAGTTCTAGAAAGGACTAAGCCAAAAGAAGAACAAAGAATTGTGCGTAGATGCGTACACTTCAATCCTACATGTGACCCAACTCAACCAGATTATCTTTCCATAAGCAATATGGTTAGAACGTTCTATTCTCTAGAAGAGCTCGAAAGAGAATATGATCAAGCTAATTCTGACGAGGAAGATGAAATCTTAAACAAGATTAATGAACTCCAATTACAATGTAATATGGAAAATTCCACAGGAGAATCCCAATCGAATCCTATGATTGTACCAGAATCAGGAGCTTCTGGAACTAGAGCCTCTAGCAGTAGAGCACTAAAAGCTAAGCCAGAAACACAGACTCAGTATGACGAGCATATGGTCAGTAGTGAAGATAAAGAGTCACACAGATATAGGTATAGACATGAGCCTACTAGGAGTAGAAGAATAGGAGGAAGACATTTATTCCCCCACCCAGGTCATGCCTATCTGCTAACCAATGCTGGAGCTGTACTAAATATTGACTGTGTAACAAACACGGATGAAGTTATTAAAGACTGGGTTAAAGCTCTCTTAATTTATCAAGGAGTTACTAGAACTGAAGGTGATGCATTAAAAACTTTCATTCCATTAACAATAAGTGGAAAAGTTACCGACTGGTTTACAGCTCTACTAGAAGAAACCAAAGGAAGATACTTAGGAGGTACAACGATGAATGATTCAAAAACAATCATCAATACTATTGAAAATGAAATTCGAAGAGAATTTCTTGGAGAAGACTAAGCCCAGCACCGTTTAAGTGAAAAACGTATTAAGAAGCAAAAATATTTGACTATACTTTACAATTTACAGATATGTGACATCAATTATTTCGATGCTTATATTTGTGAATTTGAGAAATATTATTATAAGGCTGAAATCGCATCAGCAACTTAAAATCGTTAAATTTCCATAACGATATATTCTTTACTAAGCTTCCATATCCATGGAGTGAATTACTTTTTAGCAGATGGAAAGCTGCAGACAGACCTGAATGGACAGATACATTAGGAGCACGAATCGAATTTGCTAGAATTACTCTTGCATATGAATGTGAAAAAGCGTTCAAACGAAAAAGGCTACAGAAAGACCAAAAGAAATTAAAATGCAAGGACCAAATGTATTTCCCAAGTAAATTTGGTTGTTCTTTCGACAAGCCAAAAAAGAAAAAATTCAAAGCTAAGAAGGCAAAAGGAAAGAAGATAAAGAATTCTTCTAAACCTTTCAAAAAGAAAAAGAGATTCTTTAAAAAGAAGAAAACTAGCAAGAAGGATGTAACTACTAAACCTACATCCAAGCAGATACAAAAACAAGACTGCGGATGTTGGAACTGTAATGAAAAAGAACATTTTGCAAACGAATGTCCAAAGACTATTAATTTTACAGGAACATATTCTAACGAATTGTTTGAGCAAATTGCAGGGTACGACGAGATATTATATTCAGATATCGAGACAGAAGACGAGATCCTTGTCCTAACTTATTTAAGCAGCTCATCCGAAGATGAATCCGACTGAAGCACATGAGGAGCATGAAGAAGCAGAATCTTCAGGTACTTATTATAAAGAAGTATTATTTGATAAAAAGAAATATCAAAAAATTATGTAATAAAATATGAAGCTTGACTTCCACGAAGGCTTTCGAAAAAACTTCTTAGAAATATTCAAACGAAAGAATATCCAGTATTTTGGCACTAACGTGCAGGAACAATCTATCCCAGGCGATATTGCTGCTGGACAGATTGAGTTACCTCTCATTACCTTTGAACAGGTAAGACAAAAAATTCGGACCATACCAGAAAAGGACCGACACAAAATTGGTTATATCTATTTTGGTGCCGTACGCATTCATATAAAGGCTAGCTTTCAAAAAGGACTGGACACACCTATTATGATCACCCTCATGCATAATCGCATCGCCGATAGGGCTGAAGCCTTGATAGGAATCCTAAAAGGAAATCTAATGTACCAAAATCTAGGATTTACCACATATCCTGGTTATGGTATCCCTATTAGAGATCTAGACACAAACCGTGCCCTTAATCTTTGTTATGACTTCCAACGAATAGACTTATTATAAAGTCTTCGTCATTCTCCTTTTACTATTTATACAATGATTAGTTACATGCTCAGTAACACCCATATGATAGACAAATTTCTTGACAAAGAAAATATTGAAATTGATGACATCTTTTCTGATGTGTGTGAAATACAACAGGTATCACGGTCATTCATTCCCCGACTAAAGACAGCTTGGGAAATGGATATTCAACAAAAGCCTCTCTTAGATCAAAGGCAGAGTATACCTAGATGGTATTCAGTTGATGGATCGATTCTTAGATCTCTCCCCAGAAATGATTCCATCAAACTTTCCTCTTCAAGACAAGCCATATACCAGCTTGTAACCAAAATCTACATCACAAATTGGAGTGATGGCCTAATTTGGATTAACCCTTCCCTTCAACAAAATTACATTGGACGGGACCTACATCCAAAAATCATTGACCATAAAATTTCTTATGTTCCTATCCTATTCAACTCCATTGAAAGGATCATTCACATAGAACCCGAGCCTTTTGATACAAAAGCCTATCTGTTATTAGGAATGCGATTCCTAACCGAGATGACTTATATAGTCACTGATAAAGTTTTAACCATTAAACTCAGTGGTGCAATCATTCAAGCCATCCGTATCTATGATTAGGGTCCCCTACATTAAGGTTGAGCTTGTTTATAGATTTCACAAGCCCGAATGGTTCCACGCCATGATTGACACCGGTTCTGATGTTACTATGGTTTCTGCCACCTCTTATCCAGAAAGATATTGGAAGGATCTACGCAAACCACTTCAAGTTGTGGTTGCTTCAGGACAGATTACCAAATTAACCAAAGCTGTATTTGGTCAATTCATTGCCATCCATGACGCCAAAACCGGGACATCCAAAATTATGCCCCTTCCCACCATCGTCATTCAAGCCCCAAAAGATGCTACCTATAACATCATTTTAAGTGTGATGAACCTCTATTTTATCCCATTTTTAGCCCCTATTTGACTCATTTCCTCCCCCGTTTTCACGTTTAATTGTGTTAAGGAAGGGTTAAATTGGCCTCCTTTAGCATACTTTTTACTCATACAGCATCTTTCGATATTTTCAGAAACTTTATTGAAGAAACAGAAAGATGAACAATATTTAGCAGAAAGGAGTGCCAAGAAGGCGAGAAAAGCTGCGAAAAAACATTGCACGAAAGTCCCACGGAACCGGATCCACGTAGCACGACCGACCACTCGAACCGGCACAAGTAGCCGGGCCAGCCAAGTGGCACGACCGTGCCATGTGGCACGGTCCAGCCGTGCCAAGTGGCACACCCGTGCCACTTGCCAGTTTTGGGGGGTGCTCGCCAGGATTTTGGCACGGTTACCCCGTGCCTAGGGGCACGACCGTGCCACCCCCGTTCCGCGACGCAACTTAAATTTGCCTTCGGGGTTATTTTGAAGGGGAATTTTATGTTTAGTTTTCTCTGAGAACTCTCTCTAGGCGATTCTTAGGTTTACTTCAAGGTTTAAGTTTTTGTACTCTTAAATCACGCTATTGGATTGAAGTTTTTTCCATCTTTAATTCCTTCGATTGATTCCAGGTTTTTTCTCTTCAAATTCTCCCTCACTTGTTCTTGATTGTTTGGGTTTTGGTTATCATGATTACTGGGTTGATTGTTGAGATTGTTGCGTTAAATATGATTGTAGGCTAAATCCCTCGACTTAGGTTGGGATTAACGCCGAATATGTGTGGTTGAATTGTAAACTAGCCCAATCCTTACTTCCCCCTTTGTCTAGTAATTGCGAATTTTACTATGTACGCCACATGCTCGATGGAATGCTCGAAAGAGTATTCATCTATTTTTATTAGGGTTTAGGGGAGCGTTGAGAGATGAAACCTTTACCTAGTGCGACTTAGTAGACGATTAGGGTTTTAACATGAAAATAGTTAAGGTTTCAATTGGGATTTGAAATTGTAGATCTTGTAATCCTTCGACTCTTAGTCCCATGAAAATAGGCGATTATAGTTTTAGGATTAGTCTTCGACCCTTGAGAGAGGGAGGAGATGGGCTTAATTGACAATCTAGCCATTCGTGATGCATACCTGGGAGATGTTTGGTAGGGCTAGTAATTGATTTGCTAGCATATCTGTGCTGTTAATTCCAACCTGAGTGTTTTCTATTCTGCTGTTTATTTCACTTTTTTAGTGCTATCGTTTCTCCTAGTTTAGTCTCCAACCCATAACTGTAACTGCCTAGCTTGAGAGGTCTGATTAGTTCTAGTAGTCGAAAGCAAAGCTCCCTGTGGATTCGACCTATACTTGCCGTTGCTAGCTACAACTAGCACCGTGCACTTGCGGTAATTAAATCGATAACAAGTTTTTAGCGCCGTTGCCGGGGAGCTTGCACCTTTCGATATTAGAATCGATTTGAATACTCTAGACTAGGTTTTTTTTCTTTTCTTTTGCACTTGCTTGTTTCTCCCTTCCCCATTCCTGCTTGAAACTGTTTACGCCCTGGTAGTGCTTGCTTTGTATGCACAGGAGAAGTCAGAGGGATCAAGACCTTATCCCCCTCGATCCTGAGATAGAGGCAGCCGCACGCCGACGTAGCGGAGAAACGAGAAGAAGGAAGCAAGACGCAGTGGTGATGGCCCAGGAAGACAATAGGGTGCTGCGGGACTATGCCTTACCGCAGGCATCTGGCATCACCTCATCGATTGTTAGCCCGACGATCGAGGCTAACAATTTCGAGCTCAACCCAGCGCTCATCAGTTTCGTGGAGCATGATCAGTTCGGCGGATATCCCTCGGACAACCCCAACCCGTACCTTCGCAAATTCCTTGCGAAGTGCAATAGTATCAAACTCAATGGGGTGTCCACCGATGCTATTCGACTGCGGCTTTTCCCTTTCTCATTGAGGGACAGAGCTAGCGACTGGCTGCAGAACAAGGAGCCCAACTCGTTCACCACCTGGGAGGCTCTCTCCAAGGCGTTCCTCAGCAAATTCTTCCCACCTGGCAAGACTGCCAAGCTGAGGACGGATATCACATCCTTTGCCTATAAAGATGGAGAGTCACTTTATGAAGCATGGGAGAGGTTCAAGGACCTCTAGTGGCAGTGCCCCCACCATAGAGTTCCTGACTGGCTTCTAATCCAGACATTCTACAATGGATTAGAGCGGTCAGTGAAAATTTCAGTCGATGCCGCAGCAGGGGAAGCTCTAATGGGTAAATCGATCGATGCGGCTAAGGCGTTGTTGGAAGAGATGGCTTCCAATAATTACCACTGGGCAAGCAAGAAGACCACCCCCAAGAGAGGTGGGCGCCGACATAAGGTAGACGCTGTGACGCTTCTGGTTAGCAGGGTGGATGCCCTCGCACAGCGACTGGAGAAAGTGGCTACTCCATCAGCCACATTTGCAGGACCATCGATGAGGGCTTATGCTGTTTGTGAGGGCTGTGGTGTACAGGGCCACACTTCCGTTGAGTGTTACAATGCTCCCTCCAGCGTTGAACACGTCAACGCCTACCACACTTACACCCCACCTCCTCAAAATAACCCCCATCCTACCACCTACAATTAGGGTTGGAAGAGTTAAACGAACCCTCTCTATAAAAATCCCAACCCCCACCCCCAGAACTCCATCCAGCCACCCGGTTTCCACAATCGAGCTCCCTACACTCCACTCCCTCCACCTCATGAACCTACATCTCACCTGGAGAGTCTTATGGAGCGCTTCATAGCAACCCATACCACGACCAATGAGGCTCTTAAAGAGTTAATCAACCTGCTGACCTCTAGGGTCGATTCCATGGCCGCCCATCAGAAAATAATGGACATATATATTGCCCAGATCGCTCAGCAAGTAAGCCACTTGTCCCAGCCTCAGGGGGAACTTCCAGGCCAGCCCGAGGTCAACCCCCGCCATCATGTCAATGCCATCTCCACAATTGGAGCAGGGGTAGAGGAGAGCCCAGTGATGATTCTCCAGGAGGTAGTTCCCGTTCCTGACTCTGTAGGAACGGAGGGGTAAAAGTGGGAGAAGAACTTAAGCTTTGCTGAGGAGACTAGGCCTCCACCTCCTGCTCGCACCTACCAGCCCCCAGTGCCCTACTCTCAGCGACTGGCGTGGTCCAAGCTATCCCAACTTGAACCTAGATTCGCGCGTTTCTTGGAGACCTTGCGTCGAATCTATACCGGTAGCCCCCTCTTGGAAGCTCTCAAGTATGCTCCCGCACACTTCAAGTTTTTAAGAGAGCTCCTATCCCAGAAGGGTGACCCTGGGGACCCTTCAGTGACCCCCATTAGTAGATCCTGCAACGCGCTCCTACCGCGACGGTCTCCATCAAAACTGCAGGATCCTGGTAGTTTCTCTATCCCATGCTGCATACGGGATATGCAGATCGAGAGAGCCCTTTGCGATCTGGGCGCCAGTGTGAGCCTCATGCCGCTCTCTCTCTGCAAGAAGCTGCAACTACGAGACCTTACACCCACTAGCATGACTATTCAGCTAGCAGACTGCTCTATCAAGCAGCCTGTCGGCCTTTTGGAGGATGTTCCAGTCCAGGTGGGCAAGTTTCTCATCCCCTGTGATTTTGTCATTCTTAATATGGATGAGGACTTCCCGACCCCACTCATCTTAGGCCGGCCATTCCTTGCGACTGCAAGGGCGGTGATCGATGTGCAGACAGGCACCATATCCTTCACTGTATGTGGGGAGAGGGTGGATTTTAGCTTCCTTCCTCCCGCCCCACCTTCAATGCCTGTCCTCCTTCCGCCTTCTAAGGAGCCTATCCCTATCTTCCCCTTCGATGCTGTTTCTGAGGTCGAGATGTCTGATGGAAATGGAGGATCTCCCATGCTGCTTGGAGGTTCTTCTACCTTTTCTGCGGTCGTCCCATCTCGTTTCGCGACCGTTTCTGCTTGTACTGGGGAGGTAGAGGATCATACTTCATATTTCTACACCTCCCAGGCCACCTCCCGCATTATTACCGTCTACTATTTGGAGGTAAGGGTCAAGCTAAGGACCTTAAATAAGCGCTTCTTGGGAGGCAACCCAAGGCATTTACCACTTTTCACACACACACACACACACACACACACACACACACACACAAACGGGGTTCTATGGGTTCTCCCCTCCCCTTGGTATTTTTCCTTGTCCTTTTCATTGAGGCCAATGAAAGTCTCAAGCATGGGGGGTGAGCTTATCGCTCTTTGGATAGAATGGCAGATTTTAGGGTGTTGGTTGAATAGGCATCACTTACATTTGCATCATATAGATAGGACCTCATATAGTTGCACTTGGTTGTTTTACCTTTTTATTCATTTAGAGCATGTACTTCAGAGCATATAGGATTAGAATTTGCACCACAAAAGGAGAAGTAATCGAGTCGGGCATTCGTAAGCTTTCCAAGAGCCATCTCTGACCCTTCTCTTCATTATCCCTTATATCTTTATTGCTTTCTTAGTTAGCTTTTTTACTTTGAAAAAAAAAATTTTCTGTGAAAACCCCTCTTGTGATGAGATTGAAAGGGGTGATGATTGATTGATCATGTTGGGTTGTGTGTTGAGGCGTGACTTGTCTTGGTGTGAGTCTTTGTGCAAATTGTGTTTGTCTTTGTCATCCGTAGTTTCTTTGCCCTGTGTTGCATGCTAACTACCCCTGAGATTCATGTGGTTTGACTTGATTGACCTTAATGAATGGGACATACCTTGGAGTAAGTCACTTGACTATGGTAGATTTACGTGTGAGATTTACTTCCTTTCATGTGTGACTCCTCCATGATACATCTCTAGAACTTGGTCTTGTTCCCCTTGAAACTGCATTTAGCAATTACATGTGTTGACATGATTGAGGTAATTTTTGTTCACGTAGCCACATTTGCTAGAAAACCACCCGTTGTTGCATGTTACCCCTTTGGTGGCCCTTTGTGCCTTTCCCCTTATTGTTGTTGTTGCACCATATCAATTACACACTTGACCTGTGCATATTTCTTCACCCTTATCAAGGTCTAGTGGGGCGACATTTTCACAATGTAGTGGGTATATTTGGGGCATTTGATTATTCACTGCAGGTATAATACTAGTGGCTCGTTTTGGGGAGAAATTGCGAAATGATTTTTGTAGTTCCAACCCTATCCAATGTGCATCCTTTTTGCTTCTCCCAAAAAAAAAAGGAAAAGAGAAAAAAAAAGAGAAGTTGCAAATAAAAGGGGTAGTATGGAAGCTTTTTGCAATAAGCTTGTTTGGTTCCTCTTTAGAGGTTTTTGCGAGATTTGTTGCTCGATTCACAAGTGCGTGTGAGGTTGTAATCTTAGTGTTGATTGTGGAAGTGTTCTTGCTCCCTAGTCTTTGGCTAATAGCTCCACTTTTTCCAAATTATTCCACTTCGCACCCTTGACCTTAACCCCATTACATCCTTATCGCAAGTCCTCTTAATTGACACATTGCATATTGCATTCCCACAGTAGAGAGTAGAGAACGTTACCAAGCATTTGGTAGTTTGCCTAATTGGTTGGAGTATTGTGCGTGCCCTTGTTACACACTTCAAACACATTGAGGGGAGTGTTCCACTTTGCCCTAAAGCGAGGTCCTACCAGTCTTGCTTACTCACCATTTATTGAGGAAGGTTATATCCTACTATGTATTTCAATATTGGGGTGTGTGGTATGTTTCATTTGGGCAAGGTGATTCATGGATGACATTGCATACGTTTTTATTGAGATTATCTTGCACACCTTGACTTGACCACCTTCAATGCATGATTAGCGTGATTCGTTGATCCTCCATCCTTTCTCTTGAAGAGGGTGTGTTTGGAGGTCCACCATCCTCCTTGATCTTTCATAGCGTAGTTTTGCTTGGGGACAAGCAAGAGATAAGCATGGGGGCGTGATGAACCTCCATTTTATTCCATTTTTAGTCCCTATTTGACCCATTTCCTCCTCCGTTTTCACGTTTAATTGTGTTAACGAAGGGTCAAATCGGCCTCCTTTAGCATACTTTTTACTCATACAGCATCTTTCAATATTTTCAGGAACTTTATTGAAGAAACAGAAAGATGAACAATATTTAGCAGAAAGGAGTGCCAAGAAGGCGAGAAAAGCTGCGAAAAAGCGTTGCACGAAAGTCCCACGGAACCAGACCCACGTAGCACGGCCGACTACTCGAACCGGCACAAGTAACCGGGCCAGCCAAGTGGCACGGCCTAGCCGTGCCATGTGGCACGCTCCAGCCGTGCCAAGTGGCACACCCGTGCCACTTGCCGGTTTTGGGGGGTGCTCGCCAGGATTTTGGCACGGTTACCTCGTGCCTAGGGGCACGACCGTGCCACCCCCGTTCCGCGACGCAACTTAAATTTGCCTTCGGGGTTATTTTGAAGGAGAGTTTTATGTTTAGTTTTCTCTGAGAACTCTCTCTAGGCGATTCTTACGTTTACTTCAAGGTTTAAGTTTTTGTACTCTTGAATCACGCTATTGGATTGAAGTTTATTCCATCTTTAATTCCTTCGATTGATTCCAGGTTTTTTCTCTTCAAATTCTCCCTCACTTGTTCTTGATTGTTTGGGTTTTGGTTACCATGATTACTGGGTTGATTGTTGAGATTGTTGCGTTAAATATGATTGTAGGCTAAATCCCTCGACTTAGGTTGGGATTAACGCCGAATATGTGTGGTGGAATTGTAAACTAGCCCAATCCTTACCTCCCCCTTTGTTTAGTAATTGCGAATTTTACTATGCACGCCACATGCTCGATGGAATGCTCAAAAGAGTATTCGCCTATTTTTATTAGGGTTTAGGGGAGCATTGAGAGGCGAAACCTTTACCTAGTATGACTTAGTAGACGATTAGGGTTTTAACATAAAAATAGTTAAGGTTTCAATTGGGATTTGAAATTGTAGATCTTGTAATCCTTCGACTCTTAGTCCCATGAAAATAGACGACTATAGTTTTAGGATTAGTCTTCGACCCTTGAGAGAGGGAGGAGATGGGCTTAATTGACAATCTATCCATTCGTGATGCATACCTGGGAGATGTTTGGTAGGGCTAGTAATTGATTCGCTAGTATATTTGTGCTGTTAATTCTAACCTGAGTGTTTTCTATTCTACTATTTATTTCACTTTTTTAGTCGCTATTCTTTCTCCTAGTTTAGTCTCCAACCCACAACTATGACTGCCTAGCTTGAGAGGTCTGATTAGTTCTAGTAGTCGAAAGCAAAGCTCCTTGTGGATTCGACCCGTACTTGCCGTTGCTAGTTACAACTGGCACCGTGCACTTGCGGTAATTAAAATGATAACAAGGTGTTGATTTCCTTAAACGCTTTCAAGAATATTGTTCTAATCATTCTCAAATTGGATTTCTTACCCCTTGTGGCCATTGGATTCATTCCCCTATCCTTCAAAATCCCACTATGTGCACCCACATTTCCTTCATTCCGCACAGCCAACATGGTGAATCTCCCTATAAACACCACCAGAAAAAATGGCACCAAAAGCCAAAAACCCCCACAGCGTTAATTCAAGCCTTGCACACTACCCAAAAAGCACTTGAATTTTGCCTTGAAGAAGAACTCAAAGCTCTCCTCCAAGCCAACTTCGATGATAATCCCTTAAAATATTGGGATAAAGACAAGTCTTTTGCTGATATTCAGCTTAAAGAGGCACACGCCATTGTACGAGTCAAACCTATACAGTGTAATCAAACAGATGAAAAAGAATTCAAAATTCAACTTCGAGAACTCGAAGAGAGGCAACTAGCCTTTAAAAGCACAGAGGAAAATAAAAGTTCTCATAGTAGTCCTACCTTCATGGTTAATAACCATTCTGAACAAAAAAGAGGCAAACCTTGAATGGTTATAAATTATAAATGGCTTAACGAGTTAATCGTTTTTGATGGTTATTTTCTCCCTAATAAGGAACTCCTTATCAATAAAATCCTTAACAAAAAATGGTTTTCAAAATTTGATTGCAAATCTGGATTTTATCAGATAAAGTTAAAGGAATCAGCTAAATCACTAACCGCATTTAGCACACCTCAAGGGCAATACATATGGAATGTAATGTCAATGGAACTAAAAAACGCCTCACAAATCTTTCAACGAAGGATGGATAATATCTTTAACGATTATTCTGACTTTTATCTTATTTACGTTGATGATATTCTCATTTTTTCAGCTAACATTGCAGATCATGCTATGCATTTGATGAAATTCATTCAGAAAAGCCGCGATCATGGTTTAATATTATCTGCAAAGAAAGCAGAAACCGCGAAAGAACAGATAGAGTTCTTAGGTCTTAAAATTGATCAAAGAGGGATTGAAATGCAACCTCATATTTGCGAAAAAATTGTAAATTTTCTTAATAGGTTGACCGACCGAAAACAAGTAGAAAGGTTTTTAGGCTACCTAAACTACAGCAGTGATTTTATCCCTAACCTAGCTTGGTTAAGAGGACCCTTACAAGATCTCTTAAAAAAGAGAATGAACCAACAGTGGCAAGACTACCACACAAGCCTAGTACAATAGCTAAAAAAGTTATGCGTCCAATTGCCTAAATTAGCAATTCCTGAATCAGGAGACTAACTAATAGTTGAAACCGATGCATCAGACAAGTATTGGAGAGGTGTCCTCAAAGCTAGAAAGACTGATGACCAAGAACATATCTGTAGATATGCTAATGGTGGCTTTAAACCAGCTGAAATCAACTACCATAGCAATGAAAAAGAGCTATTAGCTTTAAAGAGAAGTTTTGCTAAATTTCACTTCTTTATATTACCAGTTAGATTTCTTGTCAGAACTGATAACACTAATACGAAGGCTTATGTTTTTAATAATCTGCCATGCACTCCTGAATATAAAAGATGCCATAGATGGCAACAGTACTTTCAGGAATATCAATTCGATATTGAACATATCAAAGGTAAGAATAATCATCTTGCTGATTTTCTTAGCAGGGAAGCAAATGCAGAAAATTGAGCCTACCAAAGACATCAAAGTCCTACTAGAGATGGTCATTCATGAGCTCTGCTCAGCACAAGAAAGAATAACAGAGCTTCAGCAAGCCTTGTACAAGGATGTTCAGCCTCGTATCTTACAAGCATTGTCTAGCTTGGATGATATTATGGCAATTAAAGCCATAGAAATGGATGAAGCAGTTCATCAGACATTTCTCCAGACCTTTGAAAAGGTTAAAATATTTTAAGAAGAAATATTCGGTGGAGAAGCATCCCAGACTACTTTCGAAACGAAAGGCAAGGCTGCGATGTCACCCGAATCCTCGAAAGCAGAGGAGGATGAGTTCACCCTCATCATGCCTAAGGCCATGAAGCCTTTAGAAGAGCCAACCATTAAAAAGGCTTTAACAATGGAGCAATATTGCTCTTATACTAATTGGGTATATTCAGCCCAGAGTGCTAACAGTTAAATTATTGACAAATCTGGATTATATCCCAGAATCCATTTTCTTGCAGGAAGCGACACCAATGAAGTCTCAAAAGTAGTCATTTATGGCTATTGCGGGAGTAGTTCTCCTGGTAATCGTGAAATTCTTGAATTACATAAGGCTATTATTGAGGCTGTCAAGAAATTTAGAAAGAGTTCTCAATCAGACATGGTTGTTCTCAAGTTTCTTTCAGCCAGCCCAGAGGTTCTCCTAATACCAGTCCCAGAATGGTTGTTTGTTCAACTCTGTACTCCCAACAGAGCTAACATTAAAATTCGGGCAGGAAAGAACTTGGAATGTCCAAACATTAATGATTTATGGATAAGCCATCGAAGGGCAGAAGGATTTGCTGTCCTACTCAAAAAATTATCTCACATTAGAGAGACTAATAAAGGATTCATGTACAATGCTCCCAGCAATATATTCGTTTTTGCAGAAGGCAATTACACGCCTCAATACGATGCTGTCAACAAGATAAGCAGTAGTATTAGCCTCATTACTTCTTGCCGTATTCCAGGCAGTTTTCCTACGCAAGTGCACCTATGCAGTCCACTTTACAAAGATAAGATACCAGGGTGTTGTATTTGTCCACGTCGCATAT
>JAKOGI010002071.1:22500-25000 GCA_029747015.1 Carnegiea gigantea
CTCAGTGACATCAATTTCTCCAATTCTATCCCCTTGATGAAGAATTGAATTAAAATCTCCTAGCACACACTAGGAGTCATCCATGGATCAGGAAATAGCCTTTAAACCCTCCCATAAATGAAGCCTCTGGTCCACTAAATTCCTTCCATAAATAAAAGTGATGTGAAAATTTTTGCCTGTTGGGAGATGAGTAGCCTCCCCATGCAAAAACTGATCAGTCATAGAAATCAAACTAAACCTGTATCTTCTTGGATGCCAGCATAAGATGATTCTCCCTCTTTCAGTCCTGGTTGCATTATGCCTCCATTGCCAATTGGGACAAATTCTATTCATAACATGATCAATATTCTGTTCTTTAACCTTTGTTTCCAAAAAACCTATCATGCCCACTTTCTGTTGCTGCAAGAAAATACTAATATCCTCTTGCTTATTTGGGGCATTCATGCCCCTCACATTCCAACTAAGTATACTATCCATTTGGGGTGGCAAAACCCCCCTTCCACCTCCTCCTTCGACATGAATAACATCTTCATCCAACAAAGCATTATAGAGGTTAACCTACAGTAAATCATCTGGAGCAAACAAATCTGTAGCTCTTGATACAGTTTATCTTGCGATGTGCCTTGTAGCTGGCTGAAAATCATCCCCCCCTTCGAGGGTGTTTGGTCTGCTGGTGATGAGTGTTCCTGGGGGGTATTATGTGTTACAACCCTCCATTCTTGTCTAGGCTGTGTCTTTTTCCTGCAATTCTCTTGTGAATGGCCATACATTTTGCAATAGGAGCATTTAATTGGTAGCCATTCATATATGACTTTTTGCCTTATCACCACATTCTTCTCATTTGCAAACTCAATAAAATCCGGGAAATTCCCTTCCAAAGGCATTTCCACCAAAAGTCTGGCATACTTAAGCATAAGCTTTTCTTTAGTGTACTTGTCAGTCTTCAGAGGTATCCCTAGCATGCTGCTAATCTTACTAAGACTTTGCAAACTCCAATACTTAATGTCAAGCTCAGGTAATTCGATCCACATTGGAAGAGATGCAATTGCATCAACATTAATCTCCAGTTCAGGGTTCCAGGCCTTGACAATAAATGGCTTATGATCAAAGTGGTAAATCCCCCTTGTGCTACTGTCATTGCATCCTGAAGTTCAGTAAATCTCACAAGATAAAGGCCCCTCTTAATCAAGAGGATTTTATCAATTGCATAATCCTTCCAGATTCTATTGACATACCCAGCTAGAACATCACATGGTGGGGTTGCACCTAGAACACAGCAAATCACAGCGTTTTTCCACTAATTAACCTCCTCCTCAACATCCTCCTGAGCTAAATGTGCACATTTAATCCTATTTATTTTAGGTGCTTGGATGAATTCAAGGGCCATGCCTTCGTTTCCATCAACCATTGAAGCATATGTTGGTAAAACCCTAGGTTGGATATGTGCTTGTTCATGCACTGTTTCATTGAGCTACTGCTCAATATCGAGCGGTTCAACTATAATAGAGTGAATTGTTGACCTTGATATAAGTGGTGAATGATCTCTACCATCTATTTGACCTCAATTAACCTTTGGTCTACCTCGTCTTCCTCCTCCGGCCATCACGCCCAGAAAGCTCTAGGTTAACAGGGGAGAATATATATATATATATATATCAATATATATATTATATATATATATCTATATATATATATATATATATATATATATATATATATATATATATATATATATATATATATATATATGTATCATGTATGCTATTTATATATACATGTACTGTGTATATCATACCATATTACATACAATATATACATATACATATATATATCTATATAGACAACACACACACATAATTATATGTATATATTATACATATACATATGTATAGTTGTCATCTATGTATACCACATACATACATTATATATATATATATATTATAGATTATATATATATATATATATATATATGTATATATATATATATATTATATATCTACTAGATATATATACTATATATATACACACATACATACATACATGTATACATAATATATTATGTCACATATAACGCATAATCTATATATATATATATATATCTTCTATATATATATATATTAGTTATATATATATATCTATTATTAATACACACATACATACATACATACATATATACTTATATATCTCATATATTATATCATATCTGAATATATATATCTATATTATACATACTATATCTATATATGTACATCTATTCTATATGTATTTTTGCATGCATATATATATAATACATAGACAATATCAATTTAATTATGGTGCGGGTATACATATATATATAATATATATAATCTATCTATATTATATATACATATATATTATATATATATATATCTATATCTATATATATTATATATATCTGTATCTATTCTATGTCATCTGTATATATATCTCTATGTTTTGTGGGTGTGTGTGGTCTAGATGGTCCATGTAAATCTTCTAT
>JAKOGI010002071.1:30000-52500 GCA_029747015.1 Carnegiea gigantea
CTTAAATTTTTGGACAAAGATAGGACATTTGCAAAAATCACTTTGTTAAATCCCAACATTATTATTCGAGTCAAACAAATGGTATATACATATTAGGATATTCAAGAATTTGATAAACGAATCAAAGAGCTTTTGGACAAAGGACTAATAGGATATAGTAAGAGTCCTCACACCAGTCCTCCCTTTGTAGTGAGAAATCATGCTAAAGAAAAAGGAGAAAAAGCAAGAATGACGATCAATTTTAAAAAAACTTAATGATAATACTATCTTTGATGGCTATTATTTTTCTAACAAAACATTTCTTTTCAATAGAATTCAATGAGCCTCTTGTTTCTCGAAAATGGATTACAAAGCATACACTATTAGATAAAAATGGATGAAGAAAAGCATCTGCTTAACTACTTTTAGTGCCCCTCAAAGACATTATGAGTGGATAGTAATGCCATTGGTCTTAAAAATGCGCCTCAAATATTTCAAAGAAAAATGGATAATATCTTCCACGAACTTAATCACTGCTATCTAGTTTACATCGACGATATTATTAACTTTTCTAATGCTATAGAACAACACAAAGAAGATGTTCTAGCTGTCACCCAAAGATGCATTGATCATGGTATTTCTTGGTAAGAATAAGTGGATTTAAGCTGAGCAAAAATTTGAGTTTTGAGGTCTAGGAATAAAAGCTAAACAAATCATTCTATAAAAGTATATTCTAGAAACAAAATAATTAATTTCTACTAAAAAATTAAAGATAGAAAGCAATTTCAAAGGTTTTTTGGATGTCTTACCTATGCTTCAAATTTTATTAAAGATCTATCAAAATTGAGAAAACCATTGCAGTACAAACTTAAAAAGGAAGTAAGTTGGACATGAACCCCTTGCGATCTAAAGATTATTCAAAACTTCAAAAGATTAACAAGAATCTTATTAAAATTTCCAGTGCAGTATTTACAGAATTTTACTTCTTTGATTTTAAGTCTTGCCCTCTAGTGCTCATTGTTGACATTTGTCTCAAGAATTAAATCATCTCCTTCATTAGGCAAGAACACGAAGATTTTCACACATCTTTTGAAGTTTTAAACAATCTTTAACTCACTAGGCGTCCTAGTCCAACATACTTCTTTCTTGAGTTCCTATTGTCATGGTTTTCTCAATATGGCTAAATCTTTAATGAAATCTAAAGTATTGTTAAGACATCCAAGAAATCTTTCTAATTGTTTCACATCTTCAATCTTCTCAGAAAAATTTTCTATTTTTTCTAAAATATACTTTTGTAGGATGATTTGTTCAGCTTTTATCTCTAGACCTAAAAGTTCTATTTCTTGTTTAGCATAAATGCACTTATTTTTCCCAAGGATAATACTGTGATCTATGCGTCTTTGGGTGACAGCCTGAACATCATCTCCGTGTTGTTATATGGTCTTGGACAATACAAGAATATTATCAATATAAACTAGACAACAGTCATTAAGATCTTTAAAGATATTATCCATTCTTCTTTGAAATAGTTTAGGTACATTTTTAAGACCAAATGACATTACTATCTACTCATAATGTCCTTGAGGGGCACTAAAAGGAATTAAACTTTTATTTATTTGCCAGTATTCGCTTTTAAAGTACCTTTTGAAGAACCAAGAGGCTCACTAAATTCTGTTGAATTGTTTTGTTCGGAATTTAATAACCATGAAAGATAACATTATCATTAAACGTTTTGTAATCAATCACCATTCTAGCTTTTCCTCTGTTTTTTTTCCCAACATGATTTCTCACTATGAAGGCAGGACTAGCATGAAGACTCTCACTATTTCTGATTAATTCTTTATCTATGAGTTCTTTGATTTGCTTATCAAATTCTTGGATATCCTACTGTGTATACACCATTTGTTTGACTCTCATGATAGTATTGGGATTTAGCAAAGGAATCTTTGCAAAAGTCTTATCTTTGCCCTAAAATTTAAATGATTATTAAAGTAGAGTTCTTTGCATAATTTCTCTTGTTATTCTATTCAACAATTTGCTCTTTAATGAATAACTCTAGTAGTGAGATTGTTGGTGCAACTTCATGTTGTTAGAGATTAGCTTCTCATCACGGTGGCTACATGTAAACTCAATCTTTTGATGAGTGTATATCTTATTTAATTTATCAATACATAGTGAGCGACCATCTATTGTGAATATTATTTGGTTTATGGTTGGTATACATAGAGAATATAGCCTTTGAAAATTATTTCCAATAACCATACCATGTAAGGGTTGATCAGTAGCCCATGGAATTGATATAACACTTTGGATCATTCTATTTCTATGGATAATCATTCTATGGCCTCATTGTGACTCATTATGCTATTATCAGCTATTCTTACTTGTAAAGGATTCTTGTCCTTTTTCACATAAATTCTGGAAATAAATATGTTTTTCTAAAATTAAAAAAAACAGTCACTATCAATGGAAGTGCACAATTCATATTTATTATATCTCTCTAAATATATATTTATGGAGATATAAATTCTATTAGGATTAGTATTGGCAGCTCATAACATATCTCGATACTCCTATTTTTGACTAATTCACCCTTATGGATTGGCTCGCTAACAATCCTCATTTTGTGTCTAATGAATTTTCTATCTAAACGCATACTTCGATCTACGTTGTATTTTGCAGATTTAAAACTCATTTTACTCATTTCGCTGGCTATAATAATTGCATCATCTTCTTTAAGTTCTTTAGCTATTGAAGAAGCTTCTCCCCATTCTGTTCTTACAGTCATGCTTCTTAATAATTAGGATTTAATGGTAGTTTTTCCATTCTCATTATTTTTTATTACATTTTTATTGTTGATTTTTGTGGGATTGACAAAATTAGATATCCATGACTTATCATTCTTTTTCTCCTGCAGATGGGATTTTATCCTTTGAATTTTTTACATGAGAGTAGGACTTTCAAATTTTTTTGCCTCCATCATTGTTACCTTATACATTGGTTCTATAGTATTATCTAATTTGTAGATTATTTTTCAAAATATCCTTAGGTGGTAATCTACCCTCTCTATGTCCATCAGAACAGTTTTTATTTTAAGGGATATGAAATTGTTGAAAAATTCATCTTTTAAGCTCTCATAATATCCAAGTTGACAATTTAATCTTACTAAACCATTACACAAACTGGTTTTAATTCCTGTAATAATTTGATTATTAAATTGGATATGCTTGATATCATAGAGCAAAACATAGATATCGATATATTTGCTATAATATTGTAATGGTGTAATTTGAATTTGAACACTTCCAACATGAATATACTTACACTTTGTATCCTTGTTATTCTTAAGGATATTTTCCTAGTTAATAAGATTGACTTCTCCCGCATCATATTTACAGTCTTTTAATCTGTAAATCTCCTTTCATCATTTAACATGCATACTTACTTTTTAGTTCAAACATTGATTTTCTATAGATCATATCTTTCTAAATTATAGGAAGGACCCAATTTTCTTTGACGTCTTTATTCTCATTGTCTATCATATATTCTTTTCCTTGAAGATCACTAGACTAATGGAGCTACTTTCCATCATATTACTAGTTTCTTCATCATCACCTTCTTCATATTCATCTTTTATTACTATTTCAACAATTTCTTTGTTGTTTTCAGGGTTAGGTCTAATACTTCTTCTTCATTAAGTTCAAAATAGTCTAAAGTTTCCAATTTTTCTAAAAGCTTATTGTTCTTCATATTACTGCTTGCGTTTGTATAATGACCCACTTCTCCACATGTCCAACACTTACAGCTACTTTTTTTTTTTTTTTTGGGGAGGACAATAAGCTTATTGTACACTTTGCTTGTTAAAGCTCTTTTTCATATCAAATTTTCTTTTTCTTCTCTTCTCAAGTTCATTTTCCTATTGATGAGGAATACCCTAACATGCTAGAAATTATTTCTTTATTTTCTTTTATTTTTAGAGATCAAGACATTGATCATTGATCCATTTTCTTAAATAAGAGATTCTTGTTCCAAGAGTATTAATGACATCTATTTTTTCAAACCTAGTAATATACGTTTCATTGGTTATGAAATTTATCAGATAATATAATTTGGCATAAAACATACCAAAATTGGCTTCAGTATGCCCAATTTTGTAATAATATTGACTGAATTTAGCAATATAATTTTTCACATATCTCATATTCTATAGTTCTATGTTATTAATCTTTCCTTGACATTTTTTAGCCTTTTCTTTAGAATCAAGTTTAGTTCAGATAATTAATCAGTTTAGATTTTGTTACATAATTTTTGGAACATTATAGTTGGCATTTCCATCATTCTTAATACATTTTTACCTTCATCATATAATGAGTTATGTCAGTCAGCTACGGTGCCAGAAAAACTATGTTTGATATAGTTTAAGAAATTTCTAGCAAACCATATGGTATTAAAGTTCAAGACACTATTCACATCACTTTTCCAATGTTCTAATATTTCTTCTCTATTACAAGCTCTATTGATATTTAGGATATAACCTGTTTGACTAATTGGGGCAAGGCTAAGCTCTTTAAAGGATGTGATTTTTCTTAGGATGAATCCAAAGGAAATGTTAGTTGAATATCCTGCTGGAGCATATCTAGGTCTCATAAAAATTCTTCAGATTTCGGAATAACATTGTTAACTAAATTGGATTCGATTTCATCTGTGTTGATTACCAATCTAATTGATTTCACCATAAGGTACTAATTTTTCATATTTTTGTATCTAGTTTTCTCTTAATTTCCCCTAAGGAAACAACATCTAGATCTTCTAGTTTAATCAAGTTCATCTGTTGATATATTTCTTCTTCTAATTGCACAATATTTATCTCTTCGTTATCTGACAAACAGCACTTCTTGTTCGTCTACTATTGTGCATATGATGTTGTTTAATTCTTTTGAATTTTGTTCTCTGTCAAACACATTTTGTAACTTCTCTAGATCGTGCTACTTATACTCCGCCATCTTCTTCTTTTTTTTTTTTTGCTTTTTCCGATGATTTTTTTTAGTCGATTTTCCTACGTCTACTTCGATTTTTACGTCTTTCAGAGGAAATAGATTTTGGATTTTTGGGTTTGGGAAAGGATACTTACGCCGAAATGGAGTCCTGATACTTAAATGAGGATTTCCACTTTGTCTAATTTCATTGATTAAAAAAAGATGGATTACAGACAATTGTTTCTTTATTTCCGTAACTTCAATCTTAAGTTTCGCTAATTCTATCTTCGTTCCTAAAACTATATCTATAATATAGTTTAACTGCAGTACTACTGAAGTGGTTGCTTCTATTATGTGCACAATATGTGAATAATTAGAAGCATAAAAAGTAGATGTTAATTTAAGTATTAATTATAATTAATTAGCTTAATTATGTATTAAATAACTTAATTATCTTAATTATTTTTGATCACGTGACTTTGATACCAGATTGAAAAGAGCTTCAAGTAGTACTTATGAGAAAAATAGCACATGCACAAAATTAAAATTTTTGAAAGAAAATTTTTAAGGATTGAAGTTAAAAATAAAAATTTGAAAACTTAGGGAACATGGTATCATATCATAACAGTAAAAGTTGGATTGAACTCATGCATGAGCGACATGTGGGTTGCCACATATGACGCCATCTACGGTGCCACTTGAGATAAGAATGCCATATAGGATAGCATCATAAAAGTCTTCTATCATGTAATTAAGATGGATGTAGGTTATCAATGCAATTTTACTTCAATTTAATATTAAGTTTTCTTATATGTTATGCCTAATTAGTAACTGAATTTTGTCTTAAAAAACTTCAATATAGAACAAAGAAATGATTTAGATGTTACCCAAGAAGAAAAAATGAAGTGTGTTAGACATTATTTTTGAGGTCAGCATATATTGGACATCTAAATCTAAATATATTTGTTTTTATATGTTTATTTTTGAGTGAATATACTATGAATTAACACTTGAATGCTGATTGGGTTGCTTATTTTTGCATACTGTAAAAATTGATTACTTAAGCATGTCACACAATTGGATTTAGATAATATGAAATACAGTAGGACCTTAATATGATTGTGGGTTTCGCTTAAGACTACTTTAAGTTGGCACAATATTTAGTTTCTTTTCACATTTTAACGTACGTTCATGATATTAAACAAAATTTCAGTGATTTATTCAATTTATATTTCACTTGAGATTGTATTTTGCACTCAAAAATCACATAGTATAATTAGTTCTTTTAGCAAATTTAAATTTAAATTTAATAGGTAAATTAATATACAAGAGTAGTTTGTCTACATTCTCATAATAAACCATAATTGACTTTATAAATTAGTAGTCCTCCCCTCCCCCCTTAAAAAAAAGAATGTTAAAAGTTTTCCTAAATTCAAATTGTACTAAAATTTCTTCATCTACTACTAATCTCCCTTTTTCTTTTTTAATTTTTTCATTTTTCTTTGTTGGTTTTTTTTATAAATAATTATACACCAAAGAGATAAGATTAAGGCCAAAGACTTATCCGTCTTTTTGGTACTACTGTTAACAATTTTTTCATGCTTTGCTAATCATGAGAATAATTAATCAAATTTATTTTTATTCAAATAGTGGGTCAAATAGTCGGAAGGACCATGATCGCTATTAAATAATATTAAAGGTGCCGTTAAACTATTGAAATAATTTGCAATGGACATATGAAGTAAGTGCACGCATAATAAATACAATTAAACTAATAGGACTCTCTAGGGGGAAAAACGCACATTTTGTGATGATTATTAGTTTTAAATGACATGCACGACCCTATGAACTTGACATTTGGTCCCACATGTGCTAACTGATCTTTTGCTAATTTATTCTTATTGGTAAATTAGCTTATTATTTCATTTGAATGCCTATCTTTAATATTATATAACCTTTGCTAAATACCTCATTATTTCATTTTAATATTCACCTTTAATTATTATATTATATATTATTTTTGAAATTAATTACCTCATTATTCCGACGGCTACTCATTTTACTTAGATTTATCTTAATTTGCAACTCCTATAAGGAGGGACTTAATTTTGTAGTATCTCATCTAAGTTTGTGTCATCATTTGATCAAAAAGAAATTTTGTGTCCCTGTATAATTCTTAATTGTGGAAGGATACAAAAAATGAGTCCTAACAAGCGCTGGGTGGCTAAAACGGAAGAATCTTATTCTTTTCTCAATCAATGTCAGAATGAATATTATAATCCCTAGAATTATTTTGCACTCATCTGAGACAAAGTGATCATTCGTATTAAAAGAAGACAGTTTCCTATTTATGTTTCCTGTGCAATGACTATAAATAAAAGTCAAGAATAATCACTGAAATATGTAGGATTTTACCTTTCAAAATTAGTGTTAAGTCGTGGACAACTTAATAGCAGCATCACAGTCACTTCACCAAAGGATTTGGAGTTTATCATTAAACATGACAATGAATACTAAGAAGGATACACAAGAAGCATTATCTACAAAGAAGTATCCAACAACTTACCAATGGTATGTATGCACTCAAAATAACTTCATTAGTACAAATTACCAAAAAAAATAAATTGACACTATACATCTTTTAGTGCTATTAAACTCCTAGAAAATGTTAGTTCTAATATGCAAAGACCATGACATATTATGATTTTTAGAATTAAATACAATCAGAGATTAAAATAATAACAATTAATAAATTCCTCAAATATTATGCAGGCAACTCTAGGCAGATGAAATATATCAGAAGTCCACAATGAAAATGTCTCTCTGTAAGTAAGTACAAATTAATGCAAAAATATTATCATATATTTTTTCACTAAATGTCTAAGCATGTAAAAAATCATTACATGCACTTAACAACACATCGTTAATGACATGTAGTTTGGAACAAATAAAAAATCGAAACCTAACTTAGTATAAAATGTGTTATCTTTGCAGGTTACTTAATCTGGTAACGGAAGTTGGCGACTAATAGATAACAAAGACGATAAATCTGATGTGTTATTGAACATTTTATACTGTAACTACTTTTCATACGTTACACTTAACATTACCAAATGATGCATTTTTAAAAATAAAGTCCAAGTTTAAGAAAGACAACATTAAATTACTGAAAATACTATGGTTTTCCTTTGCTCCCACCGTCAATATAGTTATTTCACAAAATCATTTTAAACTTCCAAAAAAAAAAAAAAAACATACAGCGTCAAACCACATAATATCTTAAAACAAAAAATAAACAATTAAAAACTTCTTGACTAACAGGATTAAAAAGATAGACTGCACATAAAAATTCAAGTACATATGATTAAGGTGACTTAATGTGAAACAAATTCAGAAAAAAGGTGCTGCCATCAAGTCCATTGAGCTCAGTATGGTATAGCACGAATAACAACATATACAACAAGATACTAAAACTTATCAACCGAGAAGTAATAGTCGTCATGCAATGCATGGGTAAAAAACTAGTAATTTAAAAAGTTAGGTTTGATCAAGTTTGGTCCCAAAAATTATTTGCCCCAAAGGTTAGATGGACCTAAAAATCATTTCTAAAGTTGTGGGTTCAGGAAATTATTTACTCTAACCTTGAAGTCCGAAACGGAATTTATCCCCAGTTAAACCTTGCACGTATTTCTTATAACTGTACGACCATCCCATGAAAACATGCCTTCACATGATCAAGAGCTAAACAACCTAGCCTTGGATTTATTAGGGCCCTTAAATATAAGGCTCTGATGTTAAAAAAAAGGTGAATCAATATAGGAAGCATAATACATTAACAATAAATTGCAAGGAAGCATTGAAGCTGTATTCCTCTAGATTGAAGGAACAATTGGACATTCTTAGGCTCTATTCAACAACATCGTTCGGAGTAGTGTTTAGTGTTTTGATTGGGTCAAAATTCTATTTCCTTTAATTTTGACTGTTCAGTGGAGCAGCATTACACAACATTATATAGCATTTAATATGGTGTTTAAGAAATAATAGTCTTGTTAATGTTCGAGCTTTGAGCAAGTGTTTCACCTTTTATGTTTAATAATTACCCTTTAGTTTTTCTTTGATATTACAAGTGTTGCCACTCATATAAAGGAGGCTTACATCCTTCTTATTTCCTCATTATCCTTCCCTCTCTCTCTACCGTCTTTCTCCTAATCATAGAAACCTTAGGACAACAAGGAGAAAATAGTTCTACGACGATGACTATGAGTAACTTGGCCGCTATTCAACTTTACAATAATAGAAACCCTGGAAATAAGATTAAATTATTGGCGTTGTTGTAGGGAATGAATTTTTGGTTCCTGATTGAGTTCAATTGGCCTATGTTATTCTAGGAAATATCACTGCCAGATACCCTACTTTGTGTGGAAATTATAACTAGGAGACCATGTTATTAAAATATATTTAAAAGGGGCAACATTCTGATAAAACTATTTTAAAAGGACCGTTCACTATTTTCATTTTCATTTTAGTCCTTAAATGTTTCATATTTACATTTTAGCCCAAATCCTTAAAAACTTACTCTCAAAAATCTAAAATTTGTGCACGTGTAATTTTTCTTATAAACACTACTCAAAGAACTCTCTCAACTGGTATCAGAGCCACGTGATCAAAAATAATTAATATAATTAAGCTAATTAATGATTAATTAAGCTAATTAACTGTGATTAATGCTAGAATCATCACCTACTTGCCCTGGACCAAATTATTCGCTTATTGTTCACTCACCGTAAGACCTTTCTCGAGTAGCACCTCAATTAAACTATATCACTGATATAGTTTTAGAATTAAAGCAGAGTTAAACAAAATTATGGGCTCAATTAGCAATAAACATGATATATTATATGATGATAATGAACAGACTAATAATGCTAAATTAGAAGAAGAAATATATTAGCAGATGAACCTTATCAAGCTAGAAGATCTTAATGTTGTACGCTTAGAAGAAATTAGAAAAAAATTGGACAAAAAATATGGTAAAATGACTGTTGAAGATGAGATTAACGAAATTAGAGAAGAACTCGATTTAGGTGAGGTAGAAACCAATCTAGTCAATAATGTTGTTTCTAAACCTGCAGAATTTGGCAAACCTTCTAAAAGAAATACTCATTTTATATGACCTAGGTACATTCCAGCCATAAATATGATCAATTTTTTCTTTGGGTTCATCCTAAGGAAAATTACAACCTTTGAAAGAGTTGGCCTAACTCCAATTAGTCAAACGGGATACATCTTAAATATAGATGGAGCTCGTAATAGAGAAGAAATATTTGAACATTAAAAAAGAAGCACGAATAGTGTCTTAAACCTAAATACTATCTGGACTGCTGCAAATCTCTTAAATTACATCGAACATAGTTTTTCTAGCACTGTAGCGGACTGATATGATTTATTAAATGAAGATGGTAAATATACAGTATGAATGATGGAAACGCCAGTTGTTATGCTCCAAAATCTATGTAAGGAAATTGAAACCGAATTTATGAGAGCTAAACTTAACTCTAAAGAAAAGGCGAGAGAACGGCAGAGAAAGATTAATAATATGAAATTATAGGATATGAGTTATCTGAAAAATTATATTGCTGAATTTAGTTAATATTACTACAAAATTGGGCATAATGAAACCCATCTTGGTATGTTTTATGATAATTTGCCATATTCGATAAATTTCATAATTAATGAAAAGTACATTGTATAGCTTAAGTGAGTGGATGTCATTGATACCCTTGGTTCGAGAATCTCTTATTTAAAAAAATGGGTCAATGACCAATGTCTTAATCTCCAAAAGCAAAAGAAAATTAAAAAGCAATTCCTACCTTATTGGGATTCACCTCGCCAATGGGGAAAAAAACCTGAAAGAAGAAGAAAAAGAAAATTTTATAAGAAAAAGAGCTTTAATAAGCGAAGGGGAGGAAAATATAGGAGAAAATATTATAACAAAGCTAGTCCTATAAAATGAAGATTTTTTAGAAAAGCCGCTTATTATTGCAGGAAAAAATAATTGCAAATGCTGGACATATGGAGAAGTAGGATATTATGCTAATGAATGCAAAAATAGAAAGAATAACACGCTTATTGAAACCTTGGATAGCCTAGATAATGTTGAGCTTGGTGAAGATGAGGCCTTAGACCTGCCCCTGAATAATAACAAAGGGATTGTTGAAATTATATTGGACAATGAATATGAAAAAGTGATTATGAAGAAACAAGGCATATGATGGAAAGTAGTTCGATTGGTCTTGCTGATCTTCAGGGAGAAGAGTTTGTTACAGATAATGATAACGAGGAAGTCAAAAGCGACTTGATCCTTCCCATAATCCAAAAAGACATGATCTATAAAAAATTCATCTTTCAATTAAAAAACAAGTATCTTTCCGAGATGATGGAAGGAAATCTAGAAATCAAAGATTGTGAATATAATGTGGGAGAAGTTAATCTCATCAATTGGGAAAACATCATTAAGCATAACAAAGATAGAAAGTACAAGTATATCCATGTTGGAAGTGTCCAAGTTCAAATCATGCCATTACAATATTATGATAAAGATATTGATCTTTATGCTTTGCTCTGTGATATGAGGCATACCAAATTTAATAATCAAATTATCGTAAGAATTAAGAACAACTTATGCCATGAATCGATAGGACTCAATTGTCAACCTGGATATTATGTGACTCTAAAAGATGAGTTTGTTAAAAACTTTCTATTCCTTAAGATAAAAACTGTTGGAATGGACATGAAAAGAGGGGGATATCCATTTAAGATATTTTGAAAAATTATCTACAAACTGGATAATACTATAGATACAAAGACTAAGGTGACAATGGTAGAAGTAGAAAAGTTTGAAAGTCCTACCCCTACGTAAAAAATCCAGAGGATTAAATCCAATTCTCAAGAGATAAAGACTGACAGATCATAGATATCTAGCTTTGCCTACCCTACAAAAATCAATAAGGAAAATGTGATAAAATTGATGAGAATGGTAAAATAACCATTAAACCCTAATTATTAAGAAGTATGAGTGCAAGATCAGAATGGGGAGAAGGATCTTCTTCAGTCAAAGAAAAGCTTGAAGAAGATGATACAATTAGTATAACCTATGAAATAAGTAGAATACGTTTTGAACCCCCAAGACACAATATAGACAGAAGTATGAGTCTAGATAGGAAAGTTAGTGGGTAGAATAATCTACTTTTTAGTACACTGAGGTTTGATATAATGATTTTCGAAACTCACTTTCTACGATAAATATTTTTGGGGCAATGTAGGTTTGGGTAATTATTTTCAAGGGGCAAATATTTCTATTTCTGACCATCAACTTTTTAAAATTATGAATTGGTCCCTAATGTCCAAATATGATTATTTTTAGTATTTTTTTCTTCTTATACTGACTTTACCGGTACTAGTTATCACTATCTACTACTTATATGATAAATATTATATTTTATGTGATTAATGGTCCACCACACTTAGCAAAATAGCTAAAACTTAATTAAAGAGTTTCGACCATTATCTGAACTTAATTAGCGTTGGACTCTGGCATTCCTTAGCTTCCGGTTTACAGAGATTGCTAATCTCAACCCGACCTTCCTTAGATCAGGCACAGTATAGATCTGTTTTGTTTTCTACCTTAGACAGTAGTCACTAATCAAGTTTTAAATCTTTTTCAAGGAAAGTGGAAACTTTAGTCAAGAAATTATAGTATTTAAAACATAAGGTTTGATTGAATAACGTTCTTCACTGGAACGTCTTTTATTGAAAGCTTAAAAGTGGAAATATTACAATGGAAAAGTTTGAAGAGGGACTTAAACTAAGATTATTAGAGATGCTTGCTCATAGAGAAATGGAGAATCCCGACTTCGTTTTTGCTAAAAAGGCTTAAATAACTGTGTCCCTTCTTAGTACTCAACCTCTCCTATATAGGATGCCCTAATAGCCACAGTACACAATGACTTTTTACATGGCTTCAGTACAAACTCATGGCTTCAGTACACTGCTTTATTTTACAGAACTGACACTTATCAAAATAGTATAATAATTGAGCAACCATTTTTCAGACCTTTTAGTGATGATAAGACTAGTTATCATTGTTGAGAGTCTGCATATCTTCATCTCTAATTATATCTTCCAGACCATTACTATCTGGATAATCATCAAAATCTTCATCTAATTGAAGATGTTTTAGATCCCATTTCTCGAATAATTCAAGAAAATATTTCTTTTCTTTTTTTGATAAGAATTTTCCAGCTTCAATATCAAACAGATAATCAAAAACATCTTCTGAAGTTGCTCCCTCCATTTTCATACATCCACTAAGCTCATTATGATAAGCGAAAGTAGTAATTTCACAATGCATTAGTGTTTTTTTCGTTCAATTAATCTCCAATTTTGTTGATAAATGTTGAAAAATCCAATAATTCTTGTGTAGGATCAAGAACTAATTCTCGACATTCTGGATTTCATTCTTGTCATCGATCTTCAAGGTTATCAAAATTAACTATTTGAACAAGATAATAAGCCAGTCTGGCTTTTTTATTTTCATACTAGATTAGTGCACAACATACCTTTACATATAAACATCTGTTATATAGGATTTTTGTTGGAGCATCAGGAGATGTAAGAATCCAATGGATCTTCTTGAGCATGCATTGTTGGAATTTAGTTAGTGTTAAGAAAAATGGAAACTTCGGATATGGGAACTCCATAAAGTAAAGTACCATCCCATGCTCCTAAGCTTTCATGCCGGGGACTTTTGGAGAGATTGAATTTGTTGGAAAACTAACACTACCAACTCCAAACCTGTCAGGAAAGTAGATTCTGGTACTCAAAGACTCCCAAATATCATAGGAATAATGATGATAATAGTCGATGCAGGCTGCACACAATTCATTGAACCATTTTTCTTGAACATAGGAACTTATTTTTTCTCAACTATTACAAAGACATCTAAGGTAATTAACTTGTAACTCTAAGAGGGAAAATCTTTGTGCTATTAGGTAGGTAGAGGATAGCAGATCAAAATGTGATCTACTTTTGTATGGAATTTCAAATTATCAATGAGGACTTTACTAGAAAAAATAACTCGTTCTAGTAGTAATGGAGTTTCATTATGGATTTATTCATTTTCTGGCAGGAGTTCTGCTCTGATGATCACTATTGACGAGTTCTCGAGTTAAACTATCCGCTATAGAGTTCTTCGATCCCTGTATATGTTTAATAGAGAAGGAAAACCGGTTAAGCCATAGTTACCAATGCAGGAGTGCCCTTGCGCTTGCATATTTAATAAATTCTTTTTCATAAAACTAAGTATTCCTTTGCAACCAGTTCAAATAAGAAAAGGTTTCGGGCTTAAAAATATTAAGAACTTTTAATTCCCCTTATGACTGCATGGATTTCTTTTTTCATTGTTGGATAATTGTATTATGCTTGATTAAAACTTCCACTAAAATATTTGCAGAGTTTTTCACATTCTTTGATTTTAAGTGCTGTGCTCCAGTGCTCATTGCTAGCATCTGTCTCAAGAATTAAATCATCTTCTTCATCAGGCAAATTAAGAACATGGAGATTTTTATACATCTTTTTGAAGTTTTGAATAATCTTTCTATCATTAGTGGTCCATGTCCAGCTTACTTCTTTCTTAAGTTTTTCCTGTAATGGCTTTCTCAATTTAGCTAAATCTTTAATGAAATTTAAAGCATAGGTAAGGCATTCAAGAAACCTTTCTAATTGCTTCCTATCTTCAATTTTTTCAGGAAAATTTTTTATTTTTTTCAAAATATATTTTTATAGAATGATTTGTCCAACTTTTATCTCTAGGCCTAAGAACTCAATTTCTTGTTGAGTATAAATGCACTTGTTCTTACCCAGTATAATCTCATGATCGATTCATCTTTGGATGACAGGTAAGACATCGTCTTTGTGCTGTTCTGTGGATTTGGAAAAGACAAGGATATCATCAATGTAAACTACATAACAGTTATTAAGGTCTTTGAAGATGTTATGCACTCTTCTCTAGAATGTTTGAGGTGCATTTTGAAGACCAAATGGCATTACTATGCATTCATGATGTCATTGTGGGGCATAAAAGCAGTTAAAGGAATACTTTCCTCATCCATTTTTATATGCCAATAACCGCTTTTACAATCCACCTTTGAGAACCAAGAGCCTCCTTAAATTTTGTTGAAAAGGATTGATTTGTTAGCAATGTAATAACCATCAAAGACAGTATTATCATTAAGATTTTTGTAATTGATTACCATTCTTGCTTTTCCTCTCTTTTCTTCAGCATGATTTCCTACCATAAAAGCAGGACTGGTGTGAAGACTCTTACTATTCTTGATTAATCCTTTACCCATAAGTTCTTTAATTTGTTTATCAAATTCTTGAATGTCTTGGTGTGTATGCATCATTTGTTTGACTCGAATAATAGTGTTGGGATTTAATAAAGTAATTTTAGCAAATGTCTTATCTTTATCCCAAAATTTTAGAGGATTATTAGAGTAGATCTCTTCACATAATTGCTCTTGTTGTTCAGTAATTTGCTCTTTAATAGATAACTCACGTAGTGAGGTTGTCAGCGCTATTTCTTGTTGTGCAGACATTACCTTCTCACTACACTGGCTGTATGTAAATTCAATTTTCTGATGAGTGTAGACTTGCTTAATTTTTTCAATAGGAACTGAGTGTTAATTACTTGTGAATATTATTTAGTTTATGGTCTGTGTGTATGGAGAATATAATCTCCAAAAATTATTTCCAGTACTCATATCATGAGAGAGTTGATCAGTAGCATATAGAACTGGTATAAGGCATTGAACTCCTCCTAATTCTATGGATAACACTTCTATGGCTTCATTGTGACTCATAATCATATTATCAGCTATCCTTACTTATAAAGGAATTTTATTTCTTTTCTACATAAACTCTAGAAATAATGATCTTTTCCCAAAGTATACAGAATAACTACTATCTATGTAGGCACACAACTCATATTTATTATATCCTTCTAAGCATACCTCTATTAGGATATAGATGTTCTTAAGATTTGTATTGGTAGCTTCATAGTATATTTTCATGGTCATGTTTTTTACTAACTCATCTTCATAAATTGGTTCACTGACAATTCTTGTTTTGTACCCATTGACCTTTCTATCTAGACTCATACTTCGGTCTGCACTATGTCTTACATGTTCAAAATTCATTCTGCTCATTCTACTAATTATTCTAATTGTATCATCCTCTTTAAGCTCGTCTTTAGCTGATGAAGATCCTTCTTCCTATTCTAATCTTATACTCATGCTTCTCAACAATTAGGGTTTAATGGAGATTTTCTTATTTTCATCAATTTTTATCACATTTTTCTTATTGATTTTAGTAGTGTTGGCAAAGTTAGAGCTCCATAGCCTGTTAATTTTTATCTCTTGACGGTAGGATTTAATCCTTTGGATTTTTTACACAGGGGTAGGACTTTCAAATTTGTCTGCCTCTGTCATAGTCATTTCTAAAATATTCTCAGTGGATATTCACCTCTTTTCATGTCCATTCCCATTGTTTTTATCTTAAGGGATAGGAAATTTTTAGCAAACTCATCTTTGAGACTCACATAATATCCAGGTCGATGATTGAATTCTACCGATCCATTGCATAAGTTGGTCTTAATCCTTGTGATAATTTGATTATTAAATTTGCTATGCGTAATATCATAGAGCAAGGAATAAAGGTTAGTATCTTTGCCATAATATTGTAATGGAGTAATTTGAACTTGGACACTCCCAACATGGATATATATATACGTTCTATCTTTGTTATGCTTAAGGATGTTCTCCCAATTAACGAGATTAACTTCACCTGCATCATTCTCACAATCTTTGATTTCTAGATCTCCTTCCATCATTTTGGATATGTACTTGCTTTTTAATTGAAAGACGGATTTTTTTATAGATCATGTCTTTTTGGATTCTAGGAAGGACCCAATCTACTTTTTACTTCCTCGTTATCACTAGCTACTACAAACTCTTTTCCCTGAAAATCACCAAGACTAATTGGGCTATTTTTCATCATATGACTTGTTTCTTCATAATCACTTTCTTCATATTCGTTGTCCAAGATAATTTCAACAATCCATTTGTTGTTATTTGATTAGGGCTAGGTCTAGTGCCTCATTTCATTAAGCCCAACATAATCTAAGCTGCCCAAGGTTTCAATAAGCTTGCTATTCTTCCTATTTTTGCATTCATTAGCATAATGTCCTACTTCTACAGATGCCCAGCATTTACAGTTGTTTTTTCCTATAGGGCAATAACCTGCTTTTCCAAAAAATCTACGCTTTTTTGGACTAGGTTTGTTATAATATTTTCTTTTATATTTTTCTCTCCTTTGCTTATTAAAGCTCTTTTTTTTTTTATAAATTTTCTTTTTCATCTCTTTTCAGGTTCTTTTCCCCATTGGTGAGGGAAATTCCAACAAGTTAGGAATTGTTTCTTAATTTTCTTTTGCTTTTGGAGATCCAGACATTGACCGTTGATCCATTTTCTTAAATAAGAGATGCTTGATCCAAGGGTATCAATGACATTCACTCGTTTAGGCCATGCAATGTATTCGTCATTAATTATGGAATTTATTAGATATGGTAATTTATCATAGAACACACCAAAATTACTTTTATTATGCCCAATTTTGTAATAATATTGACTGGATTTAGCAATATAATTTTTCAGATATCTCATATCTCATAATTCTATATTATTAATTTTTCTCTGCCATTCTATTGCCTTTTCTTCAGAATCAAGTTTAGCTCCGATAAATTCAATTCTGATTTCTTTGCATAGATTTTTGAACATCGCGGTTGGTGTTTTCATCATTCTTAATGTATTTTTACCATCTTTATTTAATAAATCATACAATCAGCTATAGTGTTAGAAAAACTATGTTCAATGTAGTTTAGAAAATTTGTAGCAGTCCAGGTAGTATTTAGGTTTAAGATATTATTCATATCTCTTTTCCAATATTCAAATATTTCTTCTCTATTACGAGCTCCATCTGTGTTTCAGATGTATCCCGTCCGATTAATTAGAGTAAGGCCAACTTCTTCAAAGATTGTAGTTTTTCTTGGGCTGAACCCGAAGGAAAAATTAGATATACATCCCACTGGAGCGTACCTAGGTGTTATAAAATAAGTATCTCTTCTAGAAGGTTCACCGAATTCCTCAGGCTTGGGAATAACGTTATTAATCAGATTAGTCTTTGTTTCACTTAAGTTGAGTTTTTCTCCAATTTCATTAATCTCGTCTTTCATAGTATTTTTACCATACCTTATATCCAGTTTTCTTCCAATTTCTTCTAATGGTAACACATTTAGATCTTCTAGTTTAATAAGGTTCATCTGTTGATATATTTCTTCTTCTAATTGGACATTATTAGTCCCTTCATTATTATCAAATAACATGTCATGTTTATCATTAATTGCGCTCATGGTCTTATTTAATTCTTCTAGACTTTGTTCTTTCTCGAACATATTTTGTAGTTCTTCAAGAATATATTGCTTATACTCCATCTTATTCTTGTTTTTCTGCTTTTTCAATCGATTTTTCACCTGATTTTTCTCTGACTTCTTCTTATTGGATTTTTATATCATGTTAAGAAAATGGATTCTTATTTGTTGGGTTTTAGAAAGGATATCTATGCTAAAATGGAGTACTATACTGGAAGTAGATTTTTCACTATGTCTAATTTCATTAATGAAGAAAGGTGAATTGCAGATAATTGCTTCTTAAACTCCTTGACTTCGGTCTTAATTTTAGCTAATTCTACTATTAATTCTAAAATTATATCAGTGATATAATTTAATTAAGGTGCTATTGAAAAAATTTCTTCCGGTGAGTGAACAATGTGAGAATAATTTGGTCCCTGCTAAGGAATGATGATTCAAGTATTAATCACAGTTAATTAGCTTAATTAATCATTAATTGGCTTATTTATCTTAGTTATTTTTGGTCACGTGGCTCTGATACCAGTTGAAAGAGGCCGTCGAGTAGTACTTATAAGCAAAAAACTACATGCACAAATTTTTATTTTGCGAAAGTAAGTTTTTAAGGATTTGAGTCAGATGTGCAAATATAAGAAACTTAAGATTCTTGATGCAATTTTAAAAAGATAAGTTTGATCGACTTTGGTCCGAAAAAATGTTTACCCAAAGTTGGATAGACTAGTAAATATTTATCAGAAAATGTGGGTCTGAAAAATTATTTGCCCTAACTTCGATGGTCCAAAAAATAATTTTCTCTCGTTGGATACAAAATAAGAACTGTTATTGAGCCAATTTAGGAGGATGAATTAGTCAAAAATATGACTATGGAGATATGCTATGAAGTCGCCAACACAAATCCTAATAGCATCTATATCCGAATAAACATATGCTTAGAGCGATATAAGAGTTATGTGCCTATATGGATAGTGGTTGTTTTGTATGCTTTGGGAAAAGATCATTATTTCTAGAGTTTATATGAAAAAGAGCTAAAAATCCTTTATAAGTGAGGATAGCTAATAATAGTATTATAATTCACAATGAAGCCATAGAAGAGTTATCCATATAAATAGAAGGAGTCCAATGCATTATACCAGTTCTATGGGCTATTGATCAACCCTTTTATGATATGATTATTAGAAATAATTTTTAGAGAATATATTCTCCATGCACACATACCATAAACCAAATAATATTCACAATTAATGGTCACTCAGTTCCTATTGAAAAATTAAACAAGGCTTATACTCATAAGAAAATTGAGTTTGCACACAACTAGCGTAGTAAAAAAGTAATGCCTGCATAACGTGAGATAGCATTGACAATCTCACTACTTGAGTTATCTGCTAAAGAGCAAATTGCTGAACAACAAGAGCAATTATATGAAGAACTCCATTCTGAAAATCCACTAAATTTTGGGATAAAGATAAGACGTTTGTAAAAATTACTCTGTTAATTCCCAATACTATTATTCAAGTCAAACAAATGGTATATACACACCAGAATATCTAGGAATTTGATAAATAATTCAAAAAACTTCTAGATAAAGGATTAATCAGGAATAATAAATACCCTCACACCACCCCCTCTTTCATGGTAAGAAATCATGTAGAAGGAAAAAGAGGAAAATAAGAATGGTAATCAACTATAAAAAGCTTAATGATAATACTATCTTTGATGGTTATTATATTCATAACAAAATCGTTCTTTTCAATAGAATTCAAGGTGCTTCTTGGTTCTTAAAAATGAACTGCAAAAGCGGTTATTGGCAGATAAGAATGGATGAGGAAAGTATCTCTTTAACTACATTTAGTGCCCCACAAAGACACTATGAATGGATAGTAATGTCATTTGGTCTCAAAAATACACCTCAAATATTTCAAAGAAGAATAGATAATATCTTTAAAGACCTTAGTTATTGTTATTTTGTTTACATCAATGACATCCTTGTCTTTTCCAAAACTATAGAACAGCACAAAGATGATATCTTAGCTGTCACCCAAAGATGCATTGATCACGGTATCATACTTGATAAAAACAAGTGCATCTATACTTAATAAGAAATTGAGTTCTTAGGCTTAGAGATAAAAGATGGACAAATCATCCTATAAAAGCATAACTGAAAAAATAGAGAATTTCTCTGAAAAGATTGAAGATAGAAAAAAGTTAGAAAGATTTCTTAGATGCCTTACCTATGTTTCAGATTTTATTAAAGATTTAACTAAACTAAGAAAGCCATTGTAGTAGAAACTCAAGAAAGAAGTAAGTTGGAGATGGACCACTAATGACACAAAAATTATACAAAATTTCAAAACTTGTGTAAATATCTTCCTATTCTTAATTTACCTAATGAAGGAGATGATTTAGTGCTTGAGACAGATGTTAGCAATGAACATTGGAGCACAGTACCCAAAATCAAAGAAGGAGAAAAACTCTGCAAATATTGCAGTAGTGGAAATTTTAATAAGGCAGAATGCAACTATCCCATGTTCAAAAAAGAAATCCTTGCAGTTAAAGGGGGAATTGAAAAGTCCTTAATCTTTTTAGCCCAAAACCTTTCTTATTCGAATCAATAGCAAGGGAACACTTGGTTTTATGAAAAAGAATTTATCAAATACGCAAGCGTAAGGGCGACCCTTGCGTTGACAATTATGGCTTAACTAGTTTTCTTTCTCTATTGAACATATAAAAGGATCGAAGAACTCTCAGGTAGATAGTTTAACTTGAAAACTCGCCAATGGTGATCATTAAAGCGGAACTCCTGCGAGAAAAGGAGGAAATAATGAGATGCCATTACTAATAGAACGGGTTACTCCCTCTAGTAAAGTCCTTATTGATAATTTAAAATTCCATACAAAAAGTAGATCACGCTTTGGTCTGTTGTCTTCTGCCTACCTAATAGCACAAAGATTTCACTTCTAGAATTACAAGTTAATTACCTTAGATATCCTTATGATATCCAAGAAAAAAAAAGTTCTCATATTCAAGAAAAATGATTCAATGAGTGGTGTGTAGCCTGTATTGACTATTATCATAATTATTTCTATAATATTTGGGAGTCTTGGATTACAATGATTGACTTTCCTGATAGGTCGGAAGTTGGTGGTGTTAGTTTCTAAGCAAATTTAACATCTCCAAATGACCCTGTCATTAAAACCTAGCAATACGGGATGATAGTTTACTATATGGAATTCCCAGATCCAAAGTTCCTATTTTTCTTATAACTAACTAAATTTCAGCAATGCATGTTCCGAAGGATTCATTGGATTCTTACGTCTCTTGATGGTCTAACAAAAATCCCAAATAATAGATGCCTATATGTGGAGGTACATTATGCACTAATCGAGTATGCAAATGGAAAAGCCAAACCGACTCATTCTCCAATTGAGATAGTTGATTTCGACAACCCAGATGATCCACGACAATAATGGAATCTAGAAGAATGAGAATTAGTTACTGATCCTGCATTAGCAAGAGCCATTGAATTTTTCAACATTTATTAGCAAAGTTGGAGATTAATTAAATGAGGAAAAACACTATTGCATTGTGAAAATACTACTTTTGCTTATCATAATGAGTTTAATGAATACATGAAAGTAGAAGGAGCTGCCATAGTAGATTTTTTTTATTATCTCTTTGATGTTAAAGTCAGAAAATTCTTATCAGAAAAAGAAAACAAATATCTTCTAGAATTATTTGAGAAATGAGATCCAAAGCATCTTCAATTTGATGAAGATTTTGATGATTATCCAGATAATAATGATCTAGAACATATAATTAGAGATGACTGCATGTGAAATCTCAATAATGATGACTAGTTTTGTCATTATTAAAAGCTCTGAAAAGTATTTACTCTATTATTGTACTATTTTGACAAATGTCAGGTCTGTAAAAATGAGGTAGTCCATTGTAGCCATGTGAATGTATTATAGCCATGTGAAAATCAGTGTATATCGTAGCCAAGAGGGC